>ML685884.1:1269413-1291973 GCA_007922175.1 Pelusios castaneus | reverse complement strand
GAGCTGGGGGGCTGGCCCGAACCGGCGTGGGCAGCCGGTTCGGGACAGCCCCCTAGCTCAGTCCAGGGAAGCTGCCAAACCCGGCAGCTCCCATAATACTCAATTTCACTGCTCTGCTAGAGCGGTGAAATTGACATATATGTCAATTTCACTGCTCAGCTAGAGCAGTGAAATTGACATATTTGACAGCTCCCATGTCCCAGAGTGGCCCAGTTTGGCACCCTGGGACATTTCCGGAGGCTGTCAACAACGCAAAAAGCGTCCACACAGGCTGTACCATGGAACAATTGTTCCGTGGTAAGCCTTACCACCCTCGTTTACGTGTTGCGCGGCAACAGGGCTGTTGTCGCGCAACAAGAAGCTTTAGTGTGTGGACGCTTTGATTGTTATTGCGCGGTAAGGAGCCTTACCGCGCGATAGCTTTGTAGTGTGTACAAGGCCTGAGATACAGATATATCTCTGGGAGACACCCCGAGCAGGATGGCTGCAGCAATTGTCTGCTTAATGGCCCATTAAAGAAAATTCTCAGGCACATTAGGCTCAGGGAGATACCTGATGAGTCACCAGGACTTGCCCAGGTAACTCTGAACTACATTCTGTTTCTGTAAAATTCCACAGACAGCATGGAAAAGGCCAAAGGAGATTAAAAGGGAGCTGCACTACCTTCATCTTGTCTTTTAGACTATGTCTGCACTAGACAGCTCTTTTGCCAGCAGTCTCCGCTATAATTAGTGTCCACACAGCCATCCTTAGGTCAATGGAGTGTGTCCTCACTAGGACCACTTCTACCAACCTAAGAGCCGGTCAGGATGAGCTGAGAGATCAATCTCACAGCTTCCTGCAGGGAGCGCACAGGCTCCCTGCTGCCCCCACCTTGCCAGGGGCTTCCTGGGTGCCATTGAGGGGGGGAGGTGCACAGGTGGTGTTCTCCTCGATCTTTCCAGTCAAGGGTAGGGGCCTGAGCAGAGACAGATGCATCCTGGAGGTGAATGCCTGGCTGCGAAGATGGTGTTACCAGGACGGCTTTGGCTTCCTCGAACATGAGGGGCTGTTCCAGGAAGAAGGACTGTTAGGCAGAGATGGACTCCACCTATCAAGGAAGGGGAAGAGCATATTTGGAAGTAGACTGGCTAACCTAGTGAGGGGGGCTTTAAACTAGGTTTGAAGGGGGAAGGTGACCAAAGCCCACAGGTAAGCCACAGTGAGGGAGACCTGGGGGAAGGGATGGAACTTGGGGGGTGCCGGGACTGTAACAGCAGGGATAAAAAAGAGGGTAGGCGGAACTGGGGCGGGGGGGGTGGGGGGAAATCAAATTGTCTTAGGTGTTCTAATTAAGTCCTAATACCTGAGGCGAGTGGGGAAGGATGACACCGGGAGAAATTGCAAGGAGAAAGATACAACAGGAGAGATAATCGACAGGGGAAAGTAGGGCAATCGGCTGGGAAACAAGCAGGAAGAATTGGTAGTGCTGGCACAGACAAGGAACTATCATATAATTGGAATAACAGAAACGTGGTGGGATAACTTGCATGACTGGAGCACTGCCATGGACGGATATAAATTGTTCAGGAAGGACAGGCAGGGAAGAAGGGGGGGGAGGAGTAGCGCTATATGTAAAAGAGTTGTATGACTGCTCGGAGCTCCACTATGAAAGTGGAAACAAGCTGGTTGAAAGTCTGTGGGTTAAGTTTAGGGGAGAATGCAACAAGGGGGATGTCGTGGTAGGTGTGTGCTACAGACCGCCAGACCACAAGGAGAAGGTGGATGAGGTGTTCTATGGACAACTAGCAGAAGTTTCCAGATCACAGGCCCTGGTTCTCATGGGGGACTTCAATTATCCTGACATCTGCTGGGAAGGTAATACAGCAGTGCACAGGCAATCCAGGAAGTTTTTGGAGAGTCGAGAACAACTTCCTGGTATAAATGCTGAAGGAACCAACTAGGGGCCTTGCACCTCTAGACCTGCTGCTCACAAACAGAGAAGAATTGATCAGGGAAGTAGAAGTGAATGGCAACCTGGACAGCAGTGGCCATGAGATGATAGAGTTCAGGATCCTGATCAATGGAAGAAAGGAAAGAAGCAGAACACACACCCTGGACTTCAGAAAAGCAGATTTTGGCTCCCTTAGGGAGCTGATGGGCAGGATCCCTTGGGAGGCTGATCTGAAGGGGAAAGGCATCCAAGACAGCTGGCTGTATTTTAAAGAAACCCTGCTAAGGGCACAGGAAGATAACATTCTGATGCGCAGAAACAACAGCAAATGTGGAAGGCGCCCAGCGTGGCTTAGCAGAGAACTCTGCAGTGAGTTGAAACATAAAAGGGAAGCTTACAAGAAGTGGAAGCTTGGACAGATGACTAGGGAGGCATATAAAGATATTGCTCAGGACTGCAGGGATAAAATCAGAAAGGCCAAAGGACAACTGGAGTTGCAGCTAGCAAGAGATGTGAAGGATAACAGAAAGGAGTTCTATAAGTATGTCAGTAACAAGAGGTTCAGGGATGGTGTAGGTCCCTTACTGAATGGGGCAGGCATCCTCGTGGTGGATGATGCAGAAAAGGCTGAAGTATTCAATGCTTTTTTTACTTCAGTCTTCACAGGGAGGGCCAGCTCCCAGGCTACTACACTGGGTAACGCAGAATGGAGAGAGGAAGAGCGCCCGCGGTGATGGAACATCAGATTAGGAACTACTTAAAGAAGTTGGATGTGCACAAGTCTATGGAGCTGGATGAACTGCATCCAAGGGTGCTGAGGAAGTTGGCCAATGTGATTGCAAAGCCACTGGCCATTATCTTTGAAAACTCGTGGCGAATGGGGGAGGTCCCGGAGGACTGGAAAAAGGCAAATATATTATCTATCTTCAAGAAAGGGAAAAAGAAGGATCTGGGGAACTACAGACCGCTCAGCCTCACCTTAATCCCTGGAAAAATCATGGAGCAGGTCCTCAAAGAATCCATCCTGAAACACTTAGAGGAAAATAGAGTGATCAGGAACAGTCAGCATGGATTCACCAAGGGCAAATCGTGCCTGACCAACCTGATTTCCTTCTATGATGAAATGACTGGATTTGTGGATGTGGGAAGAGCCGTTGATGTGGTATACCTTGACTTTAGCAAGGCTTTTGATACGGTTTCCCACAGCATTCTCATTGGCAAGTTAAGGAAGTATGGGTTGGATGAGTGGACCGTAAGGTGGATAGAAAACTGGCTAGATTAATGGGCTCAGCGGATAGGAATGAATGGCTCAATGTCTAGTTGGCAAACAGTAATGAATAGAGTGCCCCAGGGCTCGGTCCTGTTCAACGTCTTCATTAATGATCTGGATGATGGGATAGATTGCATGCTCAGTAAGTTCACGGATGACACCAAGCTGGGGGGAATGGTAGACATGCTGGAGGGCAGGGACAGGATTCAGGGAGATTTAGACAAATTGGAATGGATTGGAACAAATTGGAACAAATTAGGACGGAAAAATCCCATGCACTGCTACAGGCTGGGGACCGATCGGCTAAGTAGCAGCGCTGTAGAAAAGGACCCGGGGGTTCTGGTGGACGGGAAGCTGGGTATGAGTCAAGAGTGTTATCTTGTTTCCAAAGAGGCCAATGGCATATTGGGCTGCATCAGTAGGAGCGTTGCCAGCAGATCGAGGGACGTGATAATTCCCCTTCATTCAGCACTGCTGAGGCTGCATCTGGAATCCTGTGTCCAGTTTTGGGCTCCCCACTACAGAAAGGATGTGGACAAATTAGAAAGAGTCCAGCGGAGGGCAATGAAAATGCTTAGGGGGCTGGGGCACATGACTTACGAGGAGAGACTGAAGGAAGTAGGCTTGTTTAGTCTGCAGAAGAGAAGACTGAGGGGGGATTTGATAGCAAATGTCCACTACTTGAAGGGTTGCTCCAAAGAGGAGGGAGCTAGGTTGTTCTCGATGGTAACAGAGGACAGAACAAGGAGCAATGGTTTCAAATTACAGCTGGGGAGGTCAAGGTTGGATATTAGGAAAAACTTTCTCACTAGGAGAGTGGTGAAGCATTGGAATGGGCTATCTAGGGAGGTGGTGGAATCTCCATCTTTGAAGATATTTAAGGTTCGGTTAGACAAAACCCTGGCTGGGTTGATTTAGTGGGAGTGCTCCTGCTTTTAGCAGGGGGTTGAACTAGATGACCTCATGAGGTCCCTTCCAGCCCTAAGAGTCTATGATTCTATGAGGCACCTGCCTGGGGTCACCAGTGTGTCAGGCGGCAGTGGGGGGACAGCCAGGTAGCTGTGAGCCCTGGGGGCTGTGCTGAGCTGCCACAGGGGACCAAGGCGAGCCCCAGTGGCTGAAGCTCCATTGTTGCTAGGGATGGGCGAGCCCTGATAGCTGCCTCTCCCATCACTGAGGACCTGGATCAGCCCCTGGCAGCTCTCCCCCGGAACCCTGGCTGCTCCCCTTTATTTGTCAGTTTCACTGCTCTCTTAGACAGCTTATGACAACTCTCCACTGCTCTGAGGAGACAAAGTGTCTGCACTGACACCGTGCCCCCCTAGCTTTGCCGACAAAAGCCCTGTGCCGCTTGTTTAGCTGGTTTTATTTTGTCGGCAAAACAGGGCAGTTTAGGTGAGTGTCGTGTGGACACCAGGACTGTTTTGGCGACAGAAGTTCCAGGGGCTGTGGGGACCACAGGCCAGTGCGGCTGCAGGGCATGCTGGGGGGGCTGCGGGCCGGTGCGGTCTGGTGCGGCTGCGGGGCATGCTGGGGGGTGGCCCGTAGACTGGTGCAGCATGGTTGCGGGGCATGTGCTAGGGTTGCAGGACAGCACGGTGTGACTAAGGGAGCTGCAGTCTGGCACGGCTGCGGCGGGGGGAGAGGGGGTATCAGCATGGATTGCGCTGCTGCTGGGGCGCAGATGACTGCCCACAAGCTAGTCCTGTTCATGGGCATCCAGTTCCCTCCCCCCCCCACCCCCCTTTTTTTTTTTTTTTTAAACTTTTTCAATTTTTTTTTTCAAATTTTTAAAAAGTTTTTTTGGCTTGAGGACCACAAACATAATTTTTAAAACCCTGAAGGGCCACTCATCTATTTAATTAATTGATTTTAATTAATGAATTTCATTACAATTGAATTTTGAATTTCATTACAATTGAATTTTGAATTTAATTAAATAGACAGGTGGCCCTTCAGGGTTCTAGAAATTATATTTGTGGGCCTCGAGCCAAAAAGGTTGGGAATCACTGCTTTAACATTTCTCATAATTTGTCTCTTTCCTTGTATAACAAACAAAGTTTTAGTTTGGTTTTATTTACTAAAGGATTGGCTGGCAACGAGGTATTTTTAGTTAGATCCAAACTTATATAGCTCTATATAGTATATATAGTATATAGTAATGTGGATGATATATATATATATATATATATAGTAATGTGGATGATCCTTTTGGGCAGAAGAAGTCTTTTGGCAAAGAGCATGGAGTTTTGAGTAACTTATCTCTTTACTAGACTTAATGGGTGGTTGGGAACCAGAGGCTGAAACACAGTAAAGGGGGTTAAGTATGTTTTGTTGTAGCGTCTTGATAACCGTTATGGAGGATCAGAAACATTGTTTGTTTGCTGATTGGGAATCTTGCCTTCAGTATAACCCATCAGTACTTGAGAGACTTTGCTCTCGTTTTGCAGCTTGCTCTGAACTTGGAGGAGGCGGATTGCACCCTCAGCAAGTTTGCAGATGACACCAAGCTGGGGTGAGTGGCAGATACCCTGCAGGGGTGTCAAACGTGCGGTCCGAGAACCTCTTCCATCCAGCTTGTGACTGTGCTCCATGGGGTCACACTCCCTCCCTAACAGAGAGAGAGAGTGTGGTCTCGCATACCCAGCGCTCTGCAGTGCTGCAATAGTGTCAGGATTCATGACATCGTGGAATGCCGGGTATGCGAGGCTGCGCTCTGTGAGACCACACTCTTTTTCCCAACAGAGAGAGAGAGATCACGGAGCGCAGTCTTGCATACACATCGCTCCGTGATGCCACAAGAGTGTCCTAGTATTCAATTTATGGTATGTACGGCTACTTGAAGTACATTTAAGTCATATCTGGCCCACCAGAGCAAATAAGTTTGACGTTCCTGCCCTAGAGGGTAGGAATAAAATACAGAAGACCTAGACAAATTGGAGCATTGGGCTAAAAGAAATCTGATGAGGTTCAACAAGGACATCTGCAAAGTCTTGCATTTAGGACAGAAGAATCCCATGCGCTCCTACAAACTGGGGACTAACTGGCTGGGCAGCAGTTCTGCAGACCAGGACCTGGGGGTTACAATGGACCCAGGACTGGCCTGCCCATATACAGTTGCCTGGGGTGCCAGGCTTTAAGGGGCACCAAATTAGATGAAAGTTTTTTTTTCTCTATTTAAAAATATATATTATGTTATCATTTACCTCTATATAGAATGTGGTGGGAGGCGCCAAAGTCATTGTTTGCCTAAGATGCCAAAAACCCTTGGGCCAGCCCTGAATGAACCCCCTGCTGGATATGAGTTAACAGTGTGTCCCTGTTGCCAAGAAGGCTAACTACATATTGGGCTGCATTAGTAGGAGCATTACCAGCAAATGGAGAGAGGTGATTATTCCCCTCTATTCAGCAATGGTGAGGTTACATTTGGAGTAGTGTGTCCAGTTTTGGGCTCCCTGCTATCAAAAGGATGTGGACCAACTGGAGAGAATCCAGCAGAGGGGGGAAAAATGTGTAGGGGGCTGGAACACAAGACTTACGAGGAGAGGCTGAGGAACTGGGCTGGTTTAGTCTGAAAAGGAGAAGAATGAGGGGGGATTTGATGGCAGCCTTTAACTACCTAAAGGGGAGTTCCAGGGAGGATAGAGCTAGGCTCTTCTCGGTGGTGGCAGATGATAGAACTGGGAGCAATGGTCTGAAGTGGGGGAGGTCTAGTTTGGATATTAGGAAAAAAAAATTAGCAGGAAGGTGGTGAAGCACTGGAGTGGGTTACCTAGGGCAGTGGTTTTCAAATCATGGGTCAGGACCCAGTACTGGGTCACAACCCCTCAGGTACTGGGGCGTGGAGCCACCTGCTGTCACTGCTGAAAGACTGGGATGCATCGCTGAAAGATGTAATTGTTGGGTTGTGGGCATAAATGATTTTTTTTTCAACTGGGTCCCAAGGAAAAATGTTTAAAAACCACTGACCTAGGCAGATGGTGTAATCTCTATCCTTGGAGGTTTTAAAACCAGGGCTAGACAAAGCCCTGGCTAGGATGATTTAATTTGGGTTAGTCCTTCTTTCAGCAGGAGGTTGGACTTGATACTCTCATGGGGTCCCTTACAACTCTATGATTCTATGAGAATGGAGACCAAAGGACAATTTATGACCTTTTGGGTCAAGATGTAATTGGAAAGGAATAAAAAACAAGTGAACAAGGGCCCATGTTGGAGAACATTGCTCCAGAGATGCCCCTGGAGAAGTGGTGCGCCACCTGTTCCATCATATTGACTTTATCGATCACACATACTGGATTGGAAACCAGATGTGACAGCAACTCTGCCCAAAAATTTATAAAGGTGAAAAGTCAATTAAGCCTAAATTGGGTGGATTAGTGCCTGTTTCCCACCTTACAGGACACTCCACCTCCCCCAGCTCCTCGGGGTGACCCTGGCTATGTCACTGTTGAATCAACCCTAGCCAGACTCTCAGTTCCCACTGGGACAATACAGCCCCGCACCCCCAATGTAAATGGAATCGGTGTTTGTCACCTTTCTTGAAGTGCTTCCATTCGTAGGTAATGTATATGAACAAACAAACCACAGCCACCACCAGGAGGAGTAGGACCATGGATACAGCCATCACTATGTCAGTTGCTGACCCTGCGCCATGAAAGAGAAAGAGACTCCGATTGCGTTACCAGCATCACACCTGGGGCACAGAAATTGTTTAACATGGGTGGAGTTTGGGGGCAGGGGCCATGTTGCTCCCCAAACTGGAAGCCTCAGGCAAGTGCACAGCAGGGTCAGCAACGGCTGTTGTTTACGGTGGAAGAGCTGATAAGGTGAGCGACTCCCCTGCTGGTGACACCAGCCCTTCCCAGGAGTGAGGGAGACTGAGATGGACCTTAGCCCCCACACCCATTGCCACAACGCCCTGGCCCCCGTAACCGCTCGTGCTCCTCCTCATCACCCTGAGGCCCTTCTCCAACAAGGCTGGAAGCTAAAGCTGACCCATGTGGGAGTCACCCAGGTAGCCCAGGATGCTGTTGGCAGCTCTGGACCCTCCACCGACCCTAGGTGCTGCACCCATGGATGGGGACATAGTCTGAGGGCTGGTCTTGGGCACTCCAGTCCCTTTGGCCTGGGATCCCCAAGCCACTCTTCCCAGAGCCTGGCTCCTGCCCGTAGCATGGCCAGAATAGGAACTTGGGGGGAGAAGAGGAGTAGAGGGCAGGACAACAGAACGGGGTGGGGCCTGAGGGGAAAAGGCAGGATGGGGTGGGGCCATGGAGAGGGGCAGGCCCTTGTGACCCCCCACTTCAACTGAAGTACTGTCTGGCACTGCTGATCAGACCCATGGTATGCATGGCCATGACATGACTGAAGAGCCGCCTTCCCTAGCAAGTGGGTACCCGAGATAGCAATAAATAATGTTTCCCTTCTCCCCACTGAAGTTCTGCCACCCTGGGCCCCACAGCTCTGAGGGCTCCAGCCCCCAGACACTCTGACTCACCCACCCCAGCCCCTACAGACCCAAAGGCTCTGGCATCTCTCATCCCCTCAATTTCCTCTATTCTTAAGCATTTGGTCCCTCATTAGTTCACTCCCCCATCCACATAACCCCCGAGATCTCTCCCCCTCAGGAGAGCTGGTGACTGGGGTGCAGCGAGAGGAGGAACCAGGAGAGTCTGCCCTGGGAGTAGTGACTGATCATGGGGTGAAGGGTCCTTAAGGAAACCATTCGCCCTGTACAGACTCTTACATGTGACACCCAGAGTGAACTCCTCCTGCAGGGGCTGGGCCAGAGCCGAGTGGCTGACATGACAGGTGAAGATGCTGCCTCTGTCCCAATCCACTGGGGTGAAGGTGTAGGTCAGGGTGAGGTTAAAGGTCCCGTCTGGGTTCCTCTGAGGAGTAGAACATGTGGACTCAGTCAGAACCCGCCCATCTCTCAGCCACGTGATGGCGATGTCCCTGGGGTAGAATCCCCATATGTGGCACGGGAAGGATGTCTCTGTGAGCCTTGTGGCTGATCGTTGGGGGATGGAGATTCTCGGAGCAGCTGAAAGTAATGGAGAGAAGCTCAGTTTCAATCTCATCCGCTAAGAATCAAACCACCCTGGTCAGTCTGAGCCACCTAGATGGTGGGAGAGGCAGCTGGTGGGGAGAGACCTGGCCTAAAGGGTGTCCTCACCCCCAGCAGGTGCTGCCTGGTCTGAACAGCCCAAACACAGCCAGAGATAAGGCCACGGTTCCTGGCCAATGGGGAAACCATCCCTACGTGCACAGTGGGCTGCAGAACGTAGCCGGTGGGGGAAGATGAGAGGTGAAAATCCAGAGTGAATCTTTAACCTGGTGAATGGGCCTAGAATCCAGGGGCTGTTTACCATAGCCCAGAACTACAAATGGACACACTACAGGGAACAAACCCCAGCCCTGGGGGCAGGAGATAGAGGTCCTGTGGCTCCCCCCAACATGCTGCCCTCTGATACCCTGTGACAGGTGAGCCCCATAATGATTGATCTGTGGGCTGGGAGCCCTTCAGGGGCAGCTCTGGCTGCTCCAGGCCCATTCTGTTTTCAGCCTTTCAGGTATCACTGCCCCAGGGGAGAAGCCTGGTCTGGTTATAGGGTGACACCCCTCCCGCACTGGCAGGGCTGGGGGCTCCGCCCCACACTCAGGGCAGGTGGATTTGACCACAGAGCAGAGACCAGTGTTTAGGGACCAGTCATGCACTGGCAGCAGCAGCTGAGGAGAGCAATGAAATTGGGTCCTGGCAAAAAACCCTGGGTGCAACCTTGCCAGGGTTACGAGGGGTCACACAGGAGTGTGGAAGGGGCTCTTTGGGTATGTCTACACTAGCAATTTAGGTCGACTTAAGGACTTTTAAATTGACCTAAATTACTCCATGTCTACACCTGACTTTCATTACATCAACTTAAGAAATTCCGTAAGTCGACTTAATGAAAAGAAAAGCTTAAGTTGACCTAATAAGAACCACCCATTAGGTCACCTTAAGTCTTAAGTCAACTCCTTAAGTCGACTTAAGGACGGTGTGGACGTGCAGTAACCCTGAAGTCGACTTTATTAAGTTGACTTAGGGCCAGTTAAGTCGCCTTAACAAAGTCAACGTAACTTTTTCTAGTGTAGACATAGCCTTTGTGATCAGGTAGCCTCTGGGTAAAGAAAGTGGGAGCAAGGACTCAGATCCTTACACTAGCCAACTCCCCAGCCGTGTGTGAGCCACCAAATTTCCTGCAACAGCAGGACCAGCCCCTGCTTACGTAAAGGGCCTGAATGTCCCACATTCGGTGCAGTTGGGTTTGACCACAGGGAAAGAGACAAGTGTTTGTGGAGCGCTCTTGAGCAAGGAGAACTGACTGAGGAGTGCGGGGAAAATAGGGGTTTCCCAGTTCCCCCAAGGGCAGTTGAGTCCCCTCCCCACCAAAGCCAGGCTGCCTGGTCTGAGGGCCTGAATGAGGCCAGAGAGGAGCCACTCAGTCTAACAAGGAAACTAACCAGCATCAAATAAGTAAGAGGTGGAAGCAGAACCAGCCCCACACAGCCAAACTCTGGATGTCCCTTCTCCACAGACCCAGGGCAAGGGGCACTGAAAAGAGCTGCCGCCAAGAGGTGGAGGAGAGAGAGGTGACAGAAGCTGTCTCTGACTGACCTGGGCTCTTGATCTCTGCTACATTCACTCTCCACCTCCTGCATTGGAGCAGCACTCAGAGAGGAAGACCAGGAAGGTGACTACATGGCTGTACATCCGGTAAGGGAAATGGCGGGGAGGGAGGGAGGGCTCTCTCCTATGCACGTAGCCCAGGGGTGAGGACAGACACTTCAGAAGGCATTGCCTGAGCCTGGGGCCCTGAATCCCATCCGTACTGGGCAGTGAGTCAGCACCAGCCTTACCACACTGGGGTCAGACTGGCCAGGCCTGTCCTTACCACCCAAACAGTTCTACGGGGGCTGCCCTCACCACTCAGAGGGGTGGGAGACTCCAGCCTGCAGCCCTGGTGGCTGGCACATTAGACATGAGCCATCAGCTCCCTCCTCAGTCCCTGGGAGACAAAGGGAAGGAATGTTAGAGACACAAGAAGGGTCTGCCAGATGAAAAGGAAGCTCGGGGAGGGTGGTCTGTGGTGCAGTGGAGGTGGTGAGCTGGTAAAAGAAGGTGCTAGGAAGGGCAGTCACTTAGTGCTGACTTAGCTTCAGTCTTCTCCCAAAAAGTAACACAAGCTGGCTCAAGTAGGAAAGTTTCCACAGATGGTAAAGGGAAGGGATGCAGCTGGGAATATGTAAAAAACACATTGGAGATTGTCTGACTAATCTGAATTAGGGGGCTGAGGCACATGACGTATGAGGAGAGACTGAAGGAACTAGGCTTATTTAGTCTGCAGAAGAGAAGACTGAGGGGGGATTTGATAGCAACCTTCAACTACTTGAAGGGGTGCTCCAAAGAGGAGGGAGCTAGGCTGTTCTCAGTGGTAACAGAGGAGCAATGGTTTCAAATTACAGCTGGGGAGGTTGAGGTTGGATATTAGGAAAAATTTTCTCACTAGGAGGGTGGTGAAGCATTGGAATAGGTTACCTAGGGAGGTGGTGGAATTTCCATCTTTGGAGATATTTAAGGCTGGATTAGACAATACCCTGGCTGGGATGATTTAGTGGGAGTGCTCCTGCTTTTAGCAGGGGGTTAAACTAGATGACCTCATGAGGTCCCTTCCAGTCCTAATATTCTCTGATTCTATGAATGAATTCATGTCAGCAGGGCCTGATGCAATTCACCCCAGGATGCTGATGGGATGAGCTGACAAAATTCCAGAGCCATTGGCAATAAGATTTGCAAACTCATGGATGACAGGAGGGGTCCCAGAAGACAGGAGAAAGGCTAATGAGGTGCCCATCTTTACAAAGAAGGAAAAGGAGGACCCAGGGAACTATACATTAGTGGTTGTCAAGCTGGGAACACCCGTAATCCTGGGGTATGCAGAGGTCTTGCTGGGGGCCCATCAACTCATCCAGACATTTGCCTAGTTTTACAACAGGCTACATAAAAAGCACCAGTGAAGTCTGTACAAACTGAATGTTCATACAGGGAGTGAGCTGGTTACACTGCTCTATAGACTGTTGAAGAAAAGCTACTAGTCAAGTGAGATCAGGTTCCAGCAAGACACCTCTTTTATTCCAAGCAATTGCAGGGAGAGACAGTTAATGGACAGAGTATCCCCGCCCATTAAGCGAGCGCTGATCACTTGCAGATTTCCAGAGTATTTATAAGAGAAAGCAGAGTCAGTACAACTAGTACAAACCAAATAGAAACAGTACGACCATAAGATAAGACTGACGCACCGGGTGGAGGAAACTCATTTTTTGAAACATTTCATCCTTATCTTGAACAACTCAGAGTTTCTGCTGACCGTTAGCTATAGCAACATTTTTCTTTTACATACATGCTGTCATTGGGCAAGTTTGAGGCCCATTGAGTTTTGTTTCAACAAGACTATCCACTGATGTGTAAGTGCACTATTTATAGTCCAATAGATTTATTTTATAATTCTCTAGTAAAACTGAGAACGTCAGCGATTGTTCAGTACCAGTGACTTTTGACTCCTTTATTTTTGTGTTTGGTTCTGAAACCAAGTAGTTTGAAGTGAGGTGACTCGGGGGGTAGCAAGGCAGAATCAGACTCCTGAAAGAGGTACTGTAGTCTAGGAAGGTTAACGGACACGTCTCTAGACCAGTCAGCCTGACTTGACACAAGGGAAGCAACCAGTGCAATGCATAAAATATTCCATTTGAAAAGATCTGGAGGATGAAGAGGTGATCTCTAGCTACCAGCATGGATTTACCAAGAACAAAGCAGGCCAAGCCGGATTGATTTCCCTCTCTGACAGAGTTACTGATTTCGTGGCTGGAGGGAATGCGGTGTGCACAATATATCTGGCCTTCGGCAAGGCTTTTGACACAGTCCCACGTGACAGTCTCATAAGTAAGCTGGACAAATGCTGGTTTGGAGGAACTACCATTAAGCGGACACATAATTGGTTACACAACCGCAAACAAAAAGCAGCTATGAATGGAATTATTGCATGAGCTTTTGTGGGTAGAATCCCAGTATGGAACTTGCCACCACGCAAGGCACTGACTCTAGCCATATGAAGTAGAAATCATCACCTTCATGAAATAACTCACACAGATACAGACAGACCTCACCTTCCTTTCCAAATGCAAACAGTTGGACATTATAAAAAATGCAAGGCCGAATTAATGGAGGAGCTATAGAGGCTGAAGCCCTGGCCTAAAAGGGGGCCCCAGGCTCCAGCCCCTAAGACTCCTGCCTTATCTGCCCACCTCCCTGCCGCCCCACTCAGCACCGGGCAGGATTACGGGAGCACTGGGAGGGCCCCTGCCCTGCTGGCGAGGGAGGGAGGTGGGCCCTGGGGCCAGACTGGCTGGTGCGGGGCCAGGGCAGGAGTGCCCTCTGGCCCTAGGGTTCTCCCCAGGGACCATCCACTTGCAAGCCGCCATGGTGGTGGGCCAGGACCAGGGGTGGGGCCAGGATGGGGAAGGACCACATTGTGGGGGACAGCCTGGGGCCCTGAGGCTGATTAATCAATTTCTTAGTCTTTAAAATTGCCACAGGACTCCTTGTTTGTTTTGCTCAATTAGACTAACATGGCTACCCCCTGGAACTTATGAATGGAATGATGTTGGATTGGAGGGAGGTCTCATGTGAGCTTCCACAGGGATCTGTTCTGGGTGGTTTAAAATCTTTATTAATGACTTGGATATAGAAATTCCAGAATCATAGAAGATGAGGGTTGGAAGGGACCGCACAAGGTCATCTAGTTCATCCCTCTGCCCAAAACAGAATGAACCCCAAATAAATCATCCCAGCAAGGGCTTTGTCAAACTGCACCCTAAAAACCTCTATGGATGAAGATTTCACCACCTCCCTAGGTTACTCATTCCAGTGCTTCATCAGCCCCCTAGAGAAAACATTGTTCCTAATATCCAATCTAGACCGCCCCTATTGCAACTTGACACCATTGTTCCTAGTTCTGAAATCTACTTATGACTGAGAACAGCCCAGTTCATGCTCCCTGGAATCCCCTTGAGGTTGTTGAATACCACTGTCAAATCCACCCTCATTCTTCTCTTCTGTAAACTCAAGAAGCCCAGTTCCCTCAAACTCTCCACATAAGTCATCTGCTCCAGCCCCCTCTCATTTTTATTGCCCTCCGCTGGACTCTCTCCAATTTGTCCTCATCATTCCTGTAGTGGGGGCCCCAAAACTGGACACAATACTCCAAATGTGGCCTCACCAGTGCTGACTAGAGGGGAATGATCACTTCCCTCCATCTGCTGGCGATGATCTTACTAATGCAGCCCAGTATACCATTAGCTTTCTTGGCAATAAAGGCACACTGGTGATGCCTACCCAGCTTCCTGTCCACTGTAACCCCCAGGTCCTTTTCTGCAGAACTGCTTCCCAGCCAGTCAGTCCCCAGTGTGCAGCTGTATATGGGATTTTTCCGTCCTAAGTGCAGGACTCTGCACTTCTCCTTGTTGAATCTCATCAGATTTCTTTTGGCCCAATCCTCCAATTTGTCTAATTTGTCACTCTGTGTCCTATTCCTGCCCTCCAGGGTATCTACCACGCCCCCCAGTTTAGTGTCATCTGCAAACTTGCTGAGGGTGCAATCCACCCCATCCTCCAGATCATTAATGAAGATATTCAACAAAATCGGTCTAAGCACCAACCCATGAGGTATTCAGGTTGCCATAGGCTGCCAACTAGATATTGAGCCATTGATCATGACCCATTCAGCCTGATGATCTAGCCAGCTTTCTATCCATCTTATAGTCCATTCATCAAACGCCCAGCCCATACTACTTTAACCTGCTGATAAGAATACTGTGGGAGACCGTAACGAAAGCTTTGATAAAGTACAAGTATCTCACATGCAGCACTTTCCCTATATCCACAGAGCCAGTCACCTCATCATAAAAAGCAATCAGGTTGGCCAGGCAGGACTTATCCTTGGTGACACCCTGCTGACTGTTCCTGATCACCTTCCTCTCATCCAAGTGCCTCAAGATGGATTCCATCAGGACCTGCTCCATGATTTTTCCAGGGATTGAAGTGAGGCTGACAGGTCTATAGTTCCCTGGACTGCCCTTCCCTTTTTTGAAGATGGGCACTATAACTGCTTTTTCCCAATCCTCCAGGACCTCCCCCAAATCTGTCGGCTGTGCTTCTGGGCTGGGCCACGCCCCCTGCTGCCCCCACTCACTCCTGGGGCCTCGGCAGCCACTGCCGGGCAAGAGTCACGGCTTCATAGGAGGCTGGGAGCGTGGCCCAGCAATGAGACCACACGGATCCAGCACCTGAGGCCAGGTCAGGGCTGGCAGGAGAGGTGTGTGGGGGTGTGGGGTCCTGCTGGGAGCCAGGCTATGGCTGCTGCCTCCCCTCCCGGCTTGAGGTTAAAGCAGCCCTTTCCATTTCTTTCTTTCTTTCTTTCTTTCTTTCTTTCTTTCTTTCTCTCCTTTTTTAAAAAAACTTTAAAAAAATTAATTTTAATTAAAAAGCTTTCTAAAATTAAAATTAAAAAATTCATTCAAATGCAATTAATCAAACCCAATTGAATTCAATTAATTAATTTTAATTTAATTTTAATTAAATAAACTGGTGGCCCTGTTGTATGAAAAGGTTTCAGTGATGCAGCTCTCTGGCCAATATCCTAGTCCCCATGTGGCCCTCGTGGTGATTTGAGTTTGAGAAGGTCATAAAGTGCCAATATGATCATCTAATCTGCAGGCCACAGAACACCCACCCCTCCTGTACTAAATCTCTAACCTATGACTGGGTTATTAAACCCCTCAAATCATAGTTTAAAAACTTTAAAGTACAGAGAATCCACCAGCAAGTGAGCCATGCCCCATGCTACAGAGGAAGGTGAAAAAACCTGAGAGCCCTTGCCAATCTGCTCTCGGGGAATATTCCTTCCCAATCCCAGCATGGCAATCAGTTAAACCCTGAGCATGTAGGCAAGACTCATCAGTCAGACACCAAGAAAGAATGTTCTGTAATAACTCATAACCCACTTCATCTAACGTCCCATCAACATATCTACCACAGATATGGTGGACTTGTGCGTGTCCAGCCTTTCTAAATAGTCCTGACCCTGTTTTTTCACCACAGAGGCTGCTCCCCTCTTCCTCATTCTGTGCTGCCAGGGCAGGAGACTGGAAGCTAACCTTGTCAGAGGCAAAAAACACTTGCAGTACTTCAGCTTTTTACACATCATCTGTCACCGGCTGCCTCCCCCATTCTCTGAAAAAGCTTAATTACTTGGTACTTTTTCTCCCCCCCTCCCATCTTTACAGACAAGGGACAGCTCCATACACAAGGTGGGGCCCAGGCTGGGATGATTTAGTTAGGGTTGGTCCTGCTTTGAGCAAGGGCCAGGGGTGGGACACGATACCTGCTGAGGTCCCTTCCAACCCTCACCTGCTATGAATCTATGAACCTCAGTGTAGCAGATTTAGGTTAAATCTGAGAAAAATTCCCTAACCGTAGGAACAGCAAGACAATGGAACAGACACCTCAGGAGGTCGAGGAACATCCTTCACTGGTGATTTTCAAAAGGAGGCTGGATAGCCAGCTGCCGTGAATGGTTTAGACCAACAAATCCTGCATCCTAGCAGGGCTCAGAATAGATGACCCTTCAGCCCCATCTAACCCCTTGGTTCCATGAAGGGACAGGATCAGGTCCCAGCTTCAGATCCAGAGATTCTGGAGCAATGGGTGGGAACTATCCCCGTCTGCCTGTGAGCAAACCCAGGTCATTTGGGGGATGGGGATCAGTGACATCTGAGTATGCTCTTGGTCTGCCACTGGCACGCGGTGTCAGTATGAATATTTCAGTGTAAGGACTTTGCAATAGAGGCCAGCTGGGAGGGGTCAGGCAAGAAGGAGGAGATGGCTCAAGACAAGGGTGACAGAAACGAAGGGATCTGGCACTGCATGGAATGGATGGAGCACATCTGCTGGGGCATATTTGGCCAGAGAGTGAGCAAATCAAATGACATTAAACACAGGAGAACCTCTCTGCCAGCCCAGGGAGGGACTAAGAAAAGCCTGGGCCGGCCGGCTAATCCACCTGGGACTGGGCAGAGCTGGGTCGGCTGCCCCCAGCACCTGTCTGACAACAGCCCCCTCCCTGCCAGGCTGTCCTGGTCCATTCTTAGCCAATCAGCAACTGTGCCTGAAACAGACAGTCGCTGACTGAGCAACAGGGCCCATCTGAGCTCTCAGGACCAGGGCTGTCCTTTGGGGGGGGGCTGAACGGGGCCCAAGCCATGCCCCCCCCCATGGCCACGCTTCCTCCTACTCCCCGCTGCCTTTGAAAGCCGAAGGCGGCAGGGCGGGCCAGGAACACTTCCCCTGACCCCTAGGCTGGCCCTGCTCCCCGCCCCCAGGGCGGAGCAGGAAGGCCCAGGGTTGGGGCAGGTGCGTGGGTCCTGGCCTCTGCGCCGGCCGCGGCTACCTGGAGTCCTGGCTCCAGCTGGGGCAGCGGCAGCCTCGTCCGGGGATGGCTCGCCGCCGCCTGGGTCCACGTCTGTGGCCTCTGCTTGCTGCTGCCCGGGGCTGTGGCCTCAGCTCGCCACCTCCCCAGGCCACGGCTTTGGCTCCCTGGGGCCGAGGCCACGACGGTGGTTCCCCACTGCCCAGCGGGTGGCCATGGCTTCGGGTCTAACTCCCCAGGGGGGCGACCAGAGTCCCTAGGGGGCGGAGCAGGCTGTCCCCGCCCCACACTCATCAGCATGGGGGGGTGGGGGCCCCGCCTAGGCCTATTGGCCCTGGGCCCCGCTCCCCTCTAGGGATGGCCCTGCTCAGAGCCTATCCCCCTCTCCTGTCCCAAGGAGTCCCCATGGCTCCCCCTTTCCCTCTCTGGCCCTGTCACACTTGTCATTCACATCTGATTGGGGAGACTGTGCATCCAGGGGCTGCCACCATAGATGGTACTGGGGCCACAGGGCACACGCTGCACCTAACATGGAGCCATGGCACTAGAGCCATGCCCCCTCTGGGCTCTGCTCTGAGGACTGCCCCCAACCAGCTCTGCCCCCCAGCATGAACATCGATCCACTGGGGTCAATCCCACAGTTACCTTCCACACGCAGCTCCACATTCCCACTCTGCCGGTTCAGGGTGTAGATGATGGAACAGGTATAGAGCCCGGCATCCACGTCACCCACCCGAGGCAGGAGCAGGGAGGCATTGCCATGTCGCAGCTCCTCCGGGGAAAGTCTGGCCCCTTCCCTGTGGTACGACGGGACACCATCGAACTTGGCCACCAGGTGCTCCCCCAGCCACCACTGCACCACCAGTCGCTTGAGATCCACAGATGCCGTTGCCACAGAGAACTGACAACCCAGGAGCACATCAGAGCTTGGCCAGGCCCGCACCGGGGAGACGGGGATGGATATCTGTAGGGTGCCTCCTGCACAGACAGACAGACAGACAGGGCTACTCACTGCTCTGCTAGACATGGGGGACGGGTGGGGGCAAGCCAGGAGACCACCCCACCCCCCAGGAACTGAGCCCTCTCCTGCCCCCACCCCCGTGTTCCTCTGCCCTGAGGAGGAGGTCTGGGGGAGTCAGCGGGTCCAGGCTAAGGTTTGGCAGCCATACATCCCATGTGGGCTGGGCACTGTGTTCCTGCACTGTAGGTGGGGCTCGGGCTCCTGGCAGAGGAAGTGAAATGTTTTCGGTTTGCACAGCTCAGGCTATGTACACATGACAAACTTGTCCCGCAATAAGCTATTGCGGGACAAGGAAAGTGCTATAAATATAGCGCTTTCGTGTGTACACACGTGCTTCTTGTATCGCAAAGGAGCATTCACCCATGTGAATGCTCCTTTGCAATACAAGGAGCAGTGCATGGTGGGCACCTGTCCCACTATGCACTGCCCACAGCCAGCCCCCTAGACCAGCTGCAGGACTTCGGGTGCCGGCGGGAGCTGCGGCGCGCAGTCCCCCCCCCCCGCCACCCAAAGCCCTGGGGCTGAGCTGGGGGCTGGCCCGAACCAGCGAGGGCTCGGGCCAGCCCCCTAGCTCAGCCCCCGGGCTTCGGGTGGTGGTGGGGGCTGCGGCCCTTAAGCATGAAGCCCCCGCCCGGCCCGGGCCTGCCCCCTTGCTCAGCCCCAGGGCTTTGGGTGGCGGAGGGGACTGTGCGCTTAAGCGCCGCAGGCCCTGCCACCACCCGAACCCCTGCAGCTGGACTGGGGGCTGGCCTGAACTGGCGAGGGCAGCCGGTTCGGGCCAGCCCCCTAGCTCAGTCCAGGGGAGCATCCGAACCTGGCAGCTCCCATAACAGTCAATTTCACTGCTCTACTAGAGCAGTGAAATTGACATATATGACAATTTCACTGCTCAGGTACAGCAGTGAAATTGACATATTTGACAGCTGCAATGTGCCAGAGTGTGGCCTCGATTGGCACTCTGAGACATTTCTGGAGGCTGTGTAATTCGCAAAATGGGTACACATGATGTTCCGCAGTAAGCGTAACCACTCTCCATTTGAGTGGTTTAACTGTTGCGTGGCAAGAGGGTGTTGCCGTGCAACAGGGAAAATGCTCATGTGTACGCTCCAAGCTTTATTGCATGGTAAGGAGCCTTATCGTGCAATAAAGTGATCGTGTGTACATAGCCTCAGGGTGCAACCATTACATGGTTCCCAGGTGCCATCACTCCTGCGGTTACTCCCCATGTGCCTCGCATCCTCTGCCCCTTACAACCCACACACCCGCCCCCCTCTGGTCTCCCCAGCCTGAGCCCCACCAGGGTCACCCAATCTGCCCCAGCCTGATCCCTCTGCTTCACGGTGCTCTCAGGGGCCACCCTCTCCCAGCTTTTCTCATGTAGGGCTGGGTGCAGGCCCCCAGTGTTGTGTCTGAACCCCATACATACACTGCCCCCCCCCCAAGTCAGCGCTGTCTGCTGACCTGCCTTCTTACTAAGGGGGCAACTCTCTGTACTGGCTTGGTCTGGGCGCTCTACTCTCGTCAGCCCCAGAGCAGGAATATCCCATTCTGTGGTGGTGACCCCCCCCCCTTCCCAGCCCCACAGACAATATCCTGGGGCCCTGGTGTCTCTGGGAGGGAGGGTGAGAATCAGCCCGATTGTGGGTTACAGGAGAGGGGGCTGGGGGTCAGGATTGGCCCCGAGGCCGTGTGACCTAAACCTGGCCACCCATGCACCAATGTCACGTTGGGCGGCTGGAGCTAACCCAGGAATCCTGGCTCCTAACCCCCCACTTTCACCTAGCTGGAGCCCCCCAGGACCCTGTGGACTCTTCCCCCAGCCCGGTCTGTCCAGACCCTCACTCGCCCCGGGGCACTGCCCGGGCTGGCGGATCCTAGGGGGACCCTGTAGGCAGGGCTCCCAGCAGGTCAGTGCGGGACCCGCACCGCGGCCCCCCAAGAGCCGCGCTTCCCCCTGCTCCCCGCTGCTTTGGGAGCCGAAGGCAGCGGGGCAGGTCAGGAGCGCTTCCCCTGGCCCGCCCCCAGGGCAGAGGCAGCCTGCTCAACACCCCTGGCCAGGGCCACATGCGGCCAGGAAGGATCCCTGGCCATGGCCGGCTGCTGGCTGGGGCCTGGTTCCCGGGTTGGGGTACCAGCCGCGGCAGCCTGGGGTCCCGGCTGCGACTGGGGCGGCGGAAGCCGGAGCCCCGGCTCTCCGCCGCAGCTCCCGGCCTTGGCTTCCGGGGCTAGCTCCCTCGGGGGCAACCGGGGTCCATGGGGGTCGGATCGGGCCGGCCTGCCGCACTCCCCACCAGCATGGGGGGCGGGGTCCCGCCTCAGCCGATTGGCCCTGGGCCCCTCCTCCCTAGGGACGGCCCTGCCTGTAGGGGTGTCGGGGCAGCCCCAGCAGCTACTCACGGGCCCCGCTAGCCAGCAGCACCAGCAGCAGCAGCAGCAGCAGCCCCGGGCCGGACACCACGGCAAGGGGCATCGTGCACGGCGCGGTGGAGCGGCAGCCCCACCCCAGGGCTCCGGGCCCGGCCGGCCGGGTACTTTCACTTTCGTGCCTGCGGAAGTGGCGGGGCGGCGGTGGCCCTGCTGCTGCTGTAGGTGCGGAGCCAGCTGCGGGCGAGATATGGGGCAGGAGGAGGAAGTAGGAGCTGGCCCGGACCCACAGCCCCAGGGCGCAGAGATCCGAGCAGGGAGCCAGGGGAACCGGTGTAGTGGCAAAAACGGTGTGTCCGCAGATTTTGTTACCCAGATCTGTTTCTGTCAGCTAGCTGGGAAAACTGTGTGCCGCTCACATTTTGGTGCCCTCTCAGTTGCTGCCCGGTCTCCGTTTCTGTCACCTAGCTGTCTGATACCGAGACCTGGCAGAATCTGTGACACACACCCCAAAATGCCACATTTTCTGAACCTGTGGGGCCCCCCCCCCCCCCCCAACACCAAAAATGTCTGATACCAAGATCTGGCAGAATCTGTGACCTCCAGAAAACGACAGTTTCTGACTGGTCTGTTTCTGCCACCTAGGTACCTGATACCAAAACCTGGCAGAACCCGTGACCCATTTGTGACTCATTTGTTGAACTAGACTAACACACCCCTTTGGAACTTGAAATCTCATACCTCTGTCACATCCTCTGGCCCAGGGATAAAAAAAAATTAATGTATTAATTGATTGTTTTTCTCTCTTTGTATGATTATTAATATTGTAACTGGATATGTTTCATCAGTTCCCTAAGGGAGCCAAACTCTGCATTTCTGAAGTCCAGGGTGTGTGTTCTGCTTCTTTCCTTTCTTCCTTTGATCAGAATCCTGAATTCCACCATCTCATAGTCACTGCTGCCCAGGTTGCCATTTACTTCTACTTCCCCGATCAATTCTTCTCTGTTTGTGAGCAACAGGTCGAGAGGTGCAAGGCCCCTAGCTGGTTCTTCCAGCATTTGTACCAGGAAGTTGTCCTCAATATTCTCCAAAAACTTCCTGGATTGCCTGTGCACTGCTGCCCCTGAGGTGTACCTGGCTGTGTCACTGTCCCCTGCCCCTCTCCGGACCCTGCTCTCTCTGGCATTTCCAGGTGGCTACCTCAGGCACGAATGGGTCACAGCCCTGATCTAGGCACGTGGGGGTGTCTGTGCAGCCCCTGGCATGGTGAGGGGCCCAAGCCTGATCAGAGGTTCTAGGCAGCACCTGGCACCATGAAGGCCCTGATATCAGTGGATGTTTCTAGCTGTGGCTATGTGTGACAGGCTGCTCCCCAAATCCAGTCTGGTGTGCTGCTATGACCACTTGAACCCCACTCCTGAACCCCAATTTACCCCGCTCTGCTGGGTGA
>ML685884.1:1222993-1259413 GCA_007922175.1 Pelusios castaneus | reverse complement strand
TGTGTGTGTGTGTGTGTGTGTGTGTGTGTGTGTGTGTGTGTGTGTGTTGGCATTCTGTTTGGCTGCCTTGTTTCACAATAGTTACTGGACTTATTTAAAATGTAAAGTATGGTATTTACCTTGCCCCCCTTTTTTTGTACGCTTTTATTATTTGTAAAGCACAGTGATCTGAAAAAAAAAGATAACCTTTCTTGGCTCTGTTTTGAGCCCTTGCAAGACTTTAATAATAGTAAATCCACATTTCTTTTGTAGCTTAACTTTCATAATATTATACTAACCATACCAGTTTTCTATAAGGGGTGACTGTTCTATACTTGCCAAGTTTTTAAAATTTCACAAAATATTAGGCACAGGGTACATTTTTCATTTTTGACATAGGATTTTAGTTTAACTACATTCCTAGAGTTTGGATGGTCAAGGGTTAACCTGAGCCTGACACTCAGAGGATAAAGCTTCCTTGGAGTTTGAAACCAGAGTTTCTGGTAACCTGATCCACCAATTTACTAGGTGTTTTCCATGCTAACAACTCCCAGTCTGGCCAATTCTTCCCATGCCAGTGAGTCAGGTAAATTCTATTAAGCCACACACTAGGTTGCCTAGTAATTGTTAAATTCCCATTTTAAAATTTGGACTCTGTCTCCAAGATATAGCGAATATTTCACAAACAGGGTCCTGATGTTTATTTCTCAAGTTCTCATTCTACATGGCCTCAGAGAGACTTTAAAATACTTCCAAAGTACTCAGAGAAAAAGGTTGGTCTGCTCCCTGAATTTTTAAGAGATCAATCTCACAGAGCCAAACAACACTAGTTTACTTGTGTCTGACAAGAATGTTTGTCAGTTTTACAACTTCAAATGGAAAATTCAATTCAGTTTCTAGTAACACTACTTAAATAAACAAAACAAAAAACTTTACAAACCAAAAGTATTGGTTTAAACTCTGAATATTTTAAATATTTACACAATATATTTACATACAAATTCCTTTTTTAACATCCCTTACACTGCTGCAATTGTTTTTACACATTTATACAGATTACATTCTTTACTATACATTGCAGGCAGTTAAGTTCCAGTGAAAAAAACATAGGGGTTTAGTAAATTTGGCTAAATTGTTCAAATTCAAATAACTTAATTCACATTATTACTTTGCCTAAGGCAATTCATTTCAATTATTTTTATATTTGCAGACTAATCATTTGGGGAAAGGGCCCATTTTTCCTTCAGAATGGCTGCAAAGTCTATAAAATTTTTCACAACTTTCAGCTGTCCCTCCAAACTTCGTAGTTTTTATTTTTCACTCTTCTTTCTTAAATCACTTGCTTATCTCCTCAGAGGACACCTCTATCAGCTTAGATATTACCATTTAAAGCACTGGTTAGGGATTTAAATTCCCTGTACTGCCTCCCGTGTCTCTGTTTACTCCTATCTCTGTTTCCTACCACAATGCCCCTCTGGGCTCCTTTCACAGCATTTTTTCTTAATCTTTTTATTATATGGCTACTGCTGGCCTGATCCTGCTGCCTTCCTTGCCATAATCCTTCATGATTTAACTCTGCCTTTAAGGCTGTACTTTTTCTTTCTAATAATTTAGCCTATAGACGTGCTCTTCACCGTTCTCCCGCTTATGGGTGGTCAAGACCGAGCAGTCTATTCCCCTTAGTGTTTTCATTCCTTGTGTGGTAAAACCAGTGGTTGAGAACGTTCACCAGAGTCTCAACACACTCTCCAAATGGGCACTCTATGCATCCCATTTCCGACACCAAGCTGTTCTTTTGTGATGCAAGAGCGGTGTGCAGGACCCAAGGAGAACGCCTGAGACCACTGATTTTGGTGTACACTATTTATGTAACTTTTATTAGCTAAATATTTTAAAACAAATCACTATCTTTCAATTGCCTAAAACAACGCAGCAAACTTACAAACAGCATTCCAAATCCTACAAGCTAAAGCAAGGTTATAACTATTCCTCCTCCTATTCCCACAACTAGCCCCGTTAGTAACTCTTGGCTACAGTTAGTATCATTTGCAGACATATTTACCCAACAACAAGCAGAAGCAGCTGCAATAGCATTCTGGTTACAGGTTTCTTATTTGTTTTGATACTTCATCAGCGGGTTATCATCAGTCAGCAGTGCAGACTGGTTCCGGCTTTCGTGCACGGTTACCAACCCAAACGATTCTAGGGTGGCCTTCTTTCGGTCCTAAGATTCTAGGACCGGGGAGCTGCCTCTGGGTGATCAGTCCGACAGCTTGTCAGGGCGCTACTCCTGTCGACTCCGCCCTTGCTGTTCTCGGCGCGCTGCTTGTATGGGCACACCCCTATGCTTGCAAAATCATTTCTTAGTTTTGTTCTTACTTTCGAGTGGTTTTTTTGCCACTCTGAACCAGCTTCAGGAAGTGTCTGCTGCTGATGATTTTTTAAGGTTACCCGGATTACGTCTTTGCATGGCCAATTACTAAGTCTGCGTAGGAAGGAAGGAAGGAAGGAAGGAAGGAGAGAGAGAGAGAGAAAAAAGAAACAAAAAAGAAAGAGAAGGAAGGCAAGAGAGAAGGAAGGCAGAGAAAGAAAGAAAAGGAAGGAAAGAAAAAAGAATAAGGAAGGAAGAAAGAAGGGGAGAAGGAAGGAAGAAAGAAAGAAGGGAAGAAGAGAAGGAAGGAAGGAAGGAAACAAAGAGAGAAGGAAACAAGATGGAAAGAAAAAAGAAACAAAAAAGAAAGAAGAGGAAGGAACAAGGCAGCCACGAAGCTCAGCCACCGGGCTTGGGGGAGCGGCGGGGGCTGCCACGGCTGGGCTCGGGGGGGCGGTGGGGGATGCCGCGGCTGGGCTCCAGCCCCGCAGCTCAGCCACCAGGCTGCGCGGGGGTCCCTCATGCCTGCGCAGGGGGTGCAATGACCGCTACGTGGCTGCGTGCCTGCACAGATTAGAGGGAACATAGAGTCCAACACAGAATGCAAAAAAAAATGATGAGGGGGCTGAAGCACATGACTTATGAGGAGAGGCTGAGAAGTCATTAATAAAGATGTTAAACCACCCAGAACAGATGCCTGTGGAAGCCCACTTGAGCTCTACAACCCAATATCATTTCATTCATAGTTTCTCTTTGTTTGCGCTTGTTTAACCAATGATATGTCCACTTAATGGTAGTTCCTCCAAGCCAGCATTTCTCTAGCTTACTTATGAGACTGTCATGTGGAACTGTGTCAGAAACCTTGCTGAAGGCCAGATATATTGTGCACACCACATTCCCTCCATCCACGAAAGCAGTAACCCTGTCAAAGAAGGAAATCAATCCGGTTTGGCATGATTTGTACTTGGTAAATCCATGCTGGTGGCTAGAGATCCCTCCTTCATCCTCCAGATCTTTTCAAATGGAATGTTTTGTACATTGCACTGGTAGTTTCCCCTGTATCAGGTCAGCCTGACTAGTCTAGAGAAGTGTCTGTTGACCTTCCCAGAGTACTGTACCTCTTTTTGGAGTCAGATTCTGTCTTGCTATTCTCCCCCCTCCCCCCCAGTGTCACCTCACTTAAAACTACTTGCTCACAAAACTAAACATAAAAATACAAGTTATTGGTACTGAACTGTTGCTGACTCAGTTTTGCCGTAGAATTATAAAATATATTGACTGGACTATAAATAGAGTACTTACACCTCAGTGGAGATGTAACCTTCGGGTGGGCTAAATTCATTTAGTTGCCCTTCTTCAGTGCCCCACAGAAATCAATCCCAACCCCTATGGGGAAAGCAACTGGAGACCCAGGATCCAGTCTGTACAGGACTCACGGCGAAGCTTGCTCAGAGCTAAAATTAAAATAATTTTAATTATTAAAATACACATTAAAATACTACTAAAACAAACTTTTAATTATTAAAATACACATTAAAATACTACTAAAACAAACATAACAATGAACTTTATTAACTACTAACTAAACGAACCTTATCCTAAGAAAACAAACTACAATTAACCAAGAACAATCCCTTGCATGAAAGAAACCCAAGAGTCCCAAAGTCTGTGTGGAGTTCACCCAACTCTCAGCTACAGTCTCTGTTCCAGTGTGAAAGCTTGAGTGGCAAGAAATAGCTGTCCTCTTCTTTCTTTGCTGGGATCCTCTGTAGCATTCCATGCAGGCTTTCTCTTCTCCTCTGCAACCAGCCCTCAGTCCCATATGCATGTCTGCAAGGTCTGTCACAAATGACTCCTTTACATGGAGAAAACATCTTGTTCACTCCTGGCTCAGCTCCTCTCCAGAATACTGAGCACATGGTCTCCCCTCAAGGCAGCTCCTGCCTGCTGTCTGCTCAGGCTGCTGCTCTCCAGTCATCTGACTGAGAACATCACATCACACTAGCAGGGTACACTGTGGAGCATGCTCAAATTGCTACCACTCCCTGCTTCTGGAAGTTTCCAGTTGTGGGTCGCTAATCTGCCCAACAACAGTAACCCACCCTCAGCAGGTCTCTCAGAGATAGCCTTTTCAGGCATATGGGTTACAGAGAGTCTATAGAGCAGTGTAAACAAGTCATTGTCAGTATGAAATTTTAGTTTGTATGCACTTTGCTAGTGTTTTTTATGTCGCCTCTTGTAAAACTAAGCAAATGTTTGTGGATGAGTTGTTGGACCCCCTGAAAGACCTCTGCATACCCCAGGGTTATGGGTGTTCCCTGGTTGAGAACCTCTAGTGTCTAGTTCCCCAGCTCCTTTTTCCCCTCTTTGTAAAGATAGGAATCGTGTTAGCACTTCTCCAGTCTTCTGGCATCCCTCCTGTCATCCATGAGGTCGTAAATATTTTTGCCAGTGTCTCAGATTTCGTTAGTTAATCCCGTCAGCATCCTAGGGTGAATCTCACCAGGCCCTGCTGACCTGAATTCACTAAGATTAGTCAAACAGTGTCTGACACGTTCTTTATTTCTCTCCATCTCCATCCCTTCCCTTTACCATCTGTGGTAACTTTCTTCCTTGTGCCAGCTCATGTTACTTTTTGGGAGAAGACTGAAAGAAAGTCAGTGTTGAGCAAATGCCCTTACTAGCATCTTCCCGTATGGGCTCACCACCTCCACTGAGCTACGGCCCCACCCACCCAAGTTTCCATTTTATCTGGCATGTTTGCAGACCCTTCCTGTGTCTCTAATGTTCCTTCCTTTTGTCTCCCAAGAACTGAGATGGGAGCTGATGTCTCCTGTGCCAGCCATCAGGGCTGCAGGCTGCGGTTTCCCACCCCTCTAAGTGGTGAGTGTAGCCCCTATAAATCAATTTGGGGGATGAGGACAGGCCTGGCCTTGCAAAGCCAGTCAGACCCCAGTAGTAAGGCTGGTGCTCACCCACTCTCAGATAAAGATGGGATTCAGAGCCCCACGCTCAGGCAATGCTTTCTGCGGTGTCTGTCCCCACCCTGGGCTACGTTGTCAGGGAATTTTAGAGGGTCCTCCTGGTCAAGAGGACCTGAGTAGGCACCTCCACCCGAAGGCTCGTTCTCCAGCTGAGACCAAATAGACAGAGACCATGGGCGTGTGATCAGGCTTTATTCAGCTGAATGGCAGTCTGACACTCAGGCCTTGTACACACGATCACTTTATTGCGTGGTAAGTAAGCCTCCTTACCACGCAATAAAGCCACTTGAGTACACACAAGCAAGTTCTCTGTTGCGCGGCAACACCCTCTTGCCGCGCAACAGTTAAACCATTCCGAACGAGAGTGGTAGCATTATCGTGGAACAGCTGTTCCGCGGTAATGCTCGTGTGTACTCATTTTCCATAATAGACAGCCTCCGGAAATGTCCCAGAGTGCCAATCAAGGCCACTCTGGGACATTGGAGCTGTCAAATATGTCAATTTCACTGCTCTAGCTGAGCAGTGAAATTGACATATATGTCAATTTCACTGCTCTAGCAGAGCAGTGAAATTGAGTATTTTTGGGAGCTGCCCCATTTGGCAGCTCCCCTGGACTGTGCTGGGGGGCCAACTCCGATTCGAGCCGGCCCCCCAGCACAGCTCCCGGGCTCCGGGTGTCAGGAGCGTCGCGTCTTCTCCTGACAGCCGACCGAGCTGGGGGAAGAAAGTGCACGTGTGTACACGAGAAAGCGCTATATTTATAGCGCTTTACTTGTCCCGCAATAACTTATTGCGGGACAAGTATTCTCGTGTGTACATAGTCACTGAGTAAAACTCCAAGGTAGAGCGCCCCGAATAGAGTTGCTTTACACTTTTATAGTTTTTTGGTTACATTCATTTACATAGACAGATAATAATAAGAGACAAGCTGGATAAAACAAACTCTTTGTTTTACCTTCAAAAGACATATACATGTCACTTGATGACGGATGTATGTAGGATGCTCTTCTTAGAGATAACATTTGTTCACAGGTTGTTTTCACAGTATGTTTCTAAATACTCCCTAAGTTCATCAAAATTTATGGTGCTTAACAGCCTTGACAAGTTTATCACACTATAGGAGAGGAAGTCGAGCACATCAGCAAACATTCTAATTAGTGAAGAGCCTTGAGGGGCAGGGGAGACAGTTAGTTCAGCATTCTTTGCATTCTAAGCATACTGGGAGAAAAACAAACAAAACAACATGATAGATTATTAGGACAAGACAGACTCCATTTTTATATTCCCTTTCAATGTGCATGAGAGGAAACCATTTCCCTCTCTTCCTGTCTCTCTTATTGGTAGTACGGATGTGTACTCACATTCCTGGTGGTCTTGTCTGAGCACTGGTCTCCATCACAGGAGGTGGAGAGTGAAAGTGACAGAAACCAAGAGCCCAGGTTAGTCAGCGACAGCTTCTGTCACTCTTTCCCCATGCCCCTGTTGTGCTTAACAAGAAAAGACTAGCAAGATCTTAGGAGATAAGGCAATATGCCACATTTATTATTTTTTTTAAAAAAGATTTTTAAATAGAAAAAATAGTTTAATGCTTATTCTTAAAGATTGTTTCTAAATCTAATTATTATTCACTTACACACAGAGAGAGAGAGAGAGAGAGAGAGAGAGAGAGAGAGAGAGAGAGAGAGAGGATCCTGCAGATGGGATATAATTACCAGCCTTAGTTGCTCACACTAATCTGCTGGGCAGGCAGCCTAGACATGAGGATGGGAGCTGGGTCTTGCTGGTGCACACCGAAGCTCCTGAAGGATGATTGCAGATCCAGAAAGAAAAAAACCCAAACCTATGTAGTCTCATCATCTTTTTATACCTTTTACTCCCTAGATCTTGCTGTGTCATGCTGCCCCAGGACATCAGTCTATTGCAGACATGACTTTCATCATGTCCTTGATTGGACTTCAATTGGACTTCTGTTCTTTTCTTTCTTGGGTGTACTCTTCTTGCTTTTCCAGGGGTTTGTCTCCATTCTTCCTTTATTCTTCAGCCATTAAGGTGGTGCTGGCAGTTTGCATCAGGGCAAGCTGGTGTCTGGACTAACCCCATCACACACACACTCACATTCACACATTTTATTCACACATCCAGATGAATTACAGACACCTAAATCTAAATGAAACTTCATCAAACATCATTGAAGATACAAAGTACAGGATTCAAAATGGAGTTACAAAGTTAAAATGGAGTTTCATCAAAGATAATAGAGTTGCAAAGTACAAGTTGCAAAATGAGGTTTTGATTACAGTATAAAGTTACCATAGGAGTCCTGCCGGGCTCTTCCTTACAATGTTGGTATAATGGTCACTTTGGTTACAATGTAGAAGTTTTTCTGTTAGTTCTTGGTAAACAGTAAGAGCTAATGGTGATTGCTGAATGACAGCAGACCTGTCCAGTGAATGAGACAAGTTCATTAACAATAACATTCTTCAATCCAATTCATCATACACATAAAATCCCAAGTTTACGTGAAATAATAAAACATAATAAAATATAATAATACATAATAAAATATAAAACATAAGACATTCTTCAGTCCTACACCCCTATCTCCTGGGGGCATTTCCTGTCAGTGCCCCCTGCCCTGAGCCAGCTGGGAGAAGGGGCGCCCAGAGTTTGGCTGTGTGGGGCTGGTTCTGCTTCCACTTGTTACTTTTCAGCGCTGGTTAGTTTTCCTGTCAGACTTGGTGACTCCTCTCTGGCCCCATTGAGGCCCTTTATGTAAGTGAGGGATGGTCCCACTACTGTGGGGATCTTTCCTGGCTCACACACAGTCCTGGTGGAGTTGGCTAACAGAGGGAACTGAGTCTTTGGCCCCACTCCTTTTACCCAGAGGCTGCCTGACAGCAAAGACCCTCTCCCCACTTCTACTCTCCTGTGTCACAGAGTCCTTGTAACCCTGGCAAGGCAGCTCCCAAGACTCCTCTTTTGCTAGGACTCAGTTTCCTCATTTCTCTCAGGTGCTCCCAGCTCACGACTGGGCCCTAGACACTTGTCTCTGCCCTGTGGTCAAACCAAATGGCCCTGAGTGTTGGGCTGAGCCCTACATCCTGCTGTGGGGGTAGGGTATTTTCCAAGGAAGAAGAGCCAATGACAGGAAACCTGACAGGCTGAAAACAAAGAGAGCAACCAGGGCAGCTGGGGGGCTCACAGCCACAGATCAGTCAGTCTAGGGCTAGTAGTGTTGGCCACCATGGTGGTATCAAAGGGTGATGGAGATGAGGGGAAAACAGAACATCTGTAAGAATCTCCTGCTCCCAGAACATTGCTGCAAATTGGGTGGCTAGATTAAAACATGCCTCTCTGGGGTCCTTGTATGTGTGACATATTAAAGATTCACTCCGGATTTTCACATTCTGCAGCACACATTGCATGTGGGTTTGGTTTCCCTGTTGACCAGGGTCCATGGCCTCCTCTCTGGCTGTGTTACGGGCCACTCAGACCAGGCAGCACCTGCTGAAGCCAGGTGTCTCCCTGCTAAATGCCTCTCACACCAAGGGACAGATCAAAGCATGGGCTATAGAGGCTGAAGCCCCATTCCCCACCCTAAAGGGAGGCCCTGGGCTCCAGCCCCTAAAGCCCCTGCCCCTAAGGCCCTTCCTGCCCCTAAGGACCAAGCCACTCTCCCCAGTGCCTACTGGATTTGGGGGTGGGAGGTGGGGGCTGTGCTGTGCCAGAGGCTGGACTCTGGTGCTCCTGCCCCACCCCTGGCCTGCCTGGTTTGCCCCCAGGGGAAGGGCGGGCAATGCATGCTCTAACCAGGGGTGGGGCCAGCTGGCACGTGGTTCAGTCTATGTCATGACATCTTTGTTTCTTTATTTGGTGGTGGTAAAAATCATTAGGATAGTGTCATCTTCTTACCAGCCTGACATTACATTGGTTTGAAGTAATTTCAGGAACATGAAGATGTGACTACATGCTATGTAGCTCATGGCTGCTGTCTCTCATGTGGACTGCTAGTGGGGGAGGGGTGTCACCCCATAGCCAGACCAGGCTGCTTCCCTCCCCCAAGGAGACGGGTCTATGGCAGCGACACCTGACAGGCTAAAAATAGGAGCCTGGAGCAGCCAGAGCTGGCCCCTGAGGGACTCCAGCCCACAGATCAGTCGCTGTGGGGCTCATAGGGTCACCTGTCACAGGATACCAGAGGGCAGCAGGTGTGGGAGAGCCAGAGAACCCCTCACTATCTTCTGCCCCCAGGGCTGGCATGGCTGGGGGTTTGTTCCCTGCAGCGTGTGTCCATTTGGAGCTCCAGGCTACGGTAAAAGGCCCCTGGGCTCTAAGCCTGTTCGCCAGATTAAAGATTCACTCCACATTTTCTCCCACCACATTCTGCAATCCACTCTGCATGTGGGTTTGGTTTCCCCATGGACCAGGATCTCTCTGTCTGCGTTTGGGGCTCCTCAGAGCAGGCAGCACCTGCTGGGGATGTGGACACTGCTTGGGCCAGGTCTCTCCACCCCAGCTAGCTCACATCATCTAGGGGGACATGAACTGTCCCAGTTTCCCTGCAGCCAAAACAGATGTCTTTGGCTATGTCTACACTTACCAGTGTTAGTTCGAATTAGTTAATTCGAACTAGCAAATTTTAGTTCAAACTAAGCAAGTGCCATCAGGACGATTTGACACTTTGTGCCTCAGATTCAAACTCAGCCTCTTTCCTTTATTTCCAGCTGCTCCCAGAATCTTCATCCCCAACCAATCGGGAACAAGAGACACAGAGACGTCCTTCCCGTGCCACGTGTGGGGATTCTACCCTAGCGATATCACCATCCAGTGGCTGAGAGATGGGCTGGTTCTGACTGAATCCACATATTCTCCCCTCCAGAGGAACCTAGACGGGACCTATAACCTCACCCTGACCTACACCTTCATCCCAATAGTTGAGGACAAAGGCAGCATCTTAACCTGCAGTGTCAGCCACTCGTCTCTGGCCCAGCCCCTGCAGGAGGAATTCACTCTGGATGTCACATATAAGGGTAGGTCTACACTAGCAATTTAAGTTGACTTAAGGACCCTGAAGTCAACCTAAACTGTTCCACATCCACACTAGGCTTTCATTAACTTGACTTAAGAAATTCCCTAAGTCGACTTAATAAAAGCTTAAGTCGACTTATTAACAACTGCCCATTAGGTCGACTTAAGCCGACTGCTTAAGTCGACTTAAGGACAGTGTGGATGGGGTGTAACCCTTAAGTCGGCTTTATTAAGGCAACTTAAGGGCAGTTAGGTCGACTTAACAAAGTGGACTTAACTTTTTCTAATGTAGACATACCCTAAGAGTCTGGACAGGGCGAATGGTTTCCTTGGGGACCCCTCACCCCATGATCAGTCACTGCTCACAGGGGAGACTCCTGGTTCCTCCCCTCACTTTACCCCAGTCTCCAACTCTCCTGAGCGGGGAGAGATTCCCGGGGACGTGAGGATCAGAGAGTGAGCTAATGAGGAGACTGAATGCAGTAGAACAGAGGAAATTGAGGGGAAGGAGAAATGCCAGACCCCTCAGGGCTGTAGGGGCTGGGGGGGAGTGTCAGTATCTGGGGGCTGAAACCCTCAGGGTTATGGGGGCCAGAACAGTGGATCTTCAGAGGGGAGAAGGGGAACGTTGTTTCCCTGCTATCTCGAGTGCCCACTCGCTGGAGAAGGTGGCTCTGCCATCATGTCATGACCACGCACACCATGGGTCTGATCAGCAGTGCTGGAAGACACCTTGATAGAAGTGGGGGGTCATGAGGCCCTGCCCTGCCACTCTCCATGGGCCCGTCTCTTCCCTCTGTGGCCCTGACCCCTTTCTGTGGCCCCACCCCTGGCCAAGCTAAAATCCAGTGCATAGCTGTAGTGAGAGCTGCCCAAGGAGCTCAGACCGCTGTGAGGAGTCCCAGACCATCCCCCACCCTGGATGCTCGGAGTAGCCCCCAGCCCTTGTTGCTACCCCCAGGTGCAGCACCCAGGGCAGTGGAGGCTCCCAAGCTTCCATCAGCAGCCAAGGCTCCCTGGACAGCTCTTACCATGGCCCAGTCCCTGGTTCTGGCCTTGCTGGGCAGCGGGGCTTCAGGAAGAGCAGGAGAAGGACTCGGGCCAGGGCTTCGTGTCAATTGATGGGAGCTAAAACCCAGCTCAGCCCCCCTCACCCCTGGGACGGGCTGGTGCCGTCGGCAGGGGAGCTGCTCGCTTTATCAGCTGCCCCATCATAAACCACAGCCCCTGCTGACCCTGCTCCGTGCCTGCCCCACGCTTCCAACATGTTCTCTGCCCCTGACTACACTGATGTTAAAGAATGGGTGGCATCCTCCCCCTGCCCCCCAGTTCTGGTGCCCTGGGTCTGATGCTGGTAATGTGGCCTGAATCTCCTTCTCTTTCATGATGCAGGGTTGAAAACTGGAATATTTCTGGTTGTCGCAATTCTAAATGCCCTAGCTGTGATTATTCTGTCCATATCCTGGGCCTCCCGAAGGAACAGCTCCAGGAGAGGTAACTAACGTCAATGCCGTTTACACTGGCTGTGCGGGCTCTGCATCACCCCAGTGGGGGCAGAGATTCTGGACAGTGACAGAGCTCAGTCACAAGTCCACACAAGTTACATTTAAATCAATTTTTCACTTATATATATATGACTTTCCAGGCAGGCTCATTGTCACATCTGGTTTCCAATTGGTTATGTGTGATCGATAAAGTCAATCAGAGGAACCGGTGGGGGCCAAGGTACCAAGTCCCAGGGAAGGGCCCCACTTCCCAAGGGTGGTCTCAGTATCTGGAGCAACATTCTCCAGCTCGGGTCCTTATTCACTTGGTTTAATTCCTTTCCCATTACACCATGACCCAAACGGTTGTAAGTTGTTCTTCTGGCTCCATTCAGAATAGTATTAATTGCTAACATCTATCAGCGATCCCTTTTCCCAGTCAGCATTCACTGTCAGAAACTGTTACCTTTATCCTAACAAAACACAGCCTGTATTTTTACTGTTCGGCATCTTTTAGTGCCATGGTTCGTTACAAGTGGAACATCCCACACTCCTCGCTAGAGGAACCGTTATTGTTCTTCTGTGAACAGGAAAGCCATGAGAACAACGTGCCCCCACATCAGTGCCTTAGGTTTCTCAAACATGATGTAAGCAAGGTTAAGAATCTGAGCGCCTCTCTTGAGGTGTGTCTACACTGGAGGCTCTGTTAAGTTGACCTAACAAGGATGACTTTAAGTCAACTTAAAAGTTAAAGTTGTTAAATCAATTTAGAGAGTCCACATTGAAAACTTCTGTCGACTGCCTGCGTCCACAGCAGGTGCTAGGTCGACAGAGAAGTGGTGTATTGCTGGTAGCTGGAGGCCAATTAGGTCAATTTAAGGGCTTTCCCCATCTACATTGGATTAAGTTGACTTAATAAGGTCAACTTAACCGTTAAGTCAACCTTAAGAAGAGGTAATATTACGTCGACTAAACCAAGCGCCTAAGTCGCTTAATAAAAGCCCAATGTGGCCACAGGAGTCTGTAGGATGACTTAACCTTCCTTAAGTCGACCTAAGGCTGCAGTGTAGACATACCCTTGCTTAGCAGTTAAGCAGGGAAAGGGACAACTGATTTGCCTGGGCTTTGTGGCTATGTCTACACTAGAAAAGTTAAGTCCACTTTGTTAAGTTGATTTAAAGAAGTGGACTTAACTTTTCCTAGTGTAGACATACCCTAAGTCGACCTTATTATGTCTACTTAATGCTTTAAGTAGACTTAATAAGGTCGACTTAGGCGCTAATCTCTGTCCACACTGGCTTTAAGTCGATTTAAGGCTTAAGTCGACCTAAAATGAGGTGTTATTAAGTTGACATAAGCAAGGAAATGCTTAAGTCAACTTAATAAAAACCCAGTATGGACGTGGCTTTGTTTAGGTCGACTTAAGCCTCCTTAAGTCGACCTGACTTGCCAGTGTAGACGTGCCCTGCATTTGCATGATACTCAGCATAATTTCACCCAGGGGCTGGGCATGATGGGAAATGGTATGTGCGGCTAATTCAAATCCTCTAAATCTGGTGTTTTAGCAGAAGGGGGAGATGGAATATTGTCTTTTTATGAAATGCTACCGTTTGATTGTATATCTGTTATAGACTGAGAAGCTGATGGAAAAGTCACCACTAGCAACAGAGAATTTGGAAAAGTGAGCAGCCCTAGTTTTCAGTGTTGTAAAGCTAGATGGAGAGGGGTGTGAACATTAGCTCTGTTGGAGCTGTACCTTAGGCAAATGCCTGAGTTTTCTTCCATTCTCAAAGAATAGACTTAAAGATTCTTTATGGAGTCTCCTTTGTTATTTTGATTGAGCTGAAATCACCAGAGAAGTGAAAATTTCTCTAAGAGTTGAATTCAGTGAAAAGCTGATTGAGGTCTAGCAGAAGAGCATCTTACAAGCAGATAGCACGTGTGACCAACAGGTGGAGCCAGTGTCTGGTGGACAATGCCAGCATATGGTGGGCATGACCAGCGGGCAGAGCCAGCAGCCAGTGGGTGGTGCGAGCAGACGACATGGGTGACCCGCGGGAGGAGCCAGCGGCCAGAAAGCGGTGCCAGCAGAAGGGGTGAGTAGCCAGCGGGTGTCGTGAACAGACCCAGATATGGCAGAGCCACCCCCCTTCCCCACATTTAGAGGCGGACAATAAAACTGTGATGGTCAGTATGGGGGGCAATGAGGAAGTGAAGGACACACTCTATGTACTCTGGGGTGGAATGAGTTCTGTCTATTGGGTTTTGTGGGAATCCTGCTTTTGCAATGTATCCCCAAACCGTTCTGCTTTTGATATTGCCTTTATATGGTCTCTATTGAAAGTTTTAATGTGCTATACTCAGACTCGTGCTTGCGAGAGGGGAAGTATCGCCCTTCTAGGGCACCCAGGGAGTAGTGTGTAATTTCTCAGGAGACTGGGTGGGGGCTTGAGCCAATTGGTGTTGTAACATAGTTTGGGGACCCCTAGATATAGACCCAGCCCTTTGCTGCCTCCGTCTTGACCTGACAGAAGGGTTACAATGGCTTTTCAGGGGACTGTGCTCAGAGTTTCACACCACACTTCTAAGTCATTAATGAGCCTTGTTGGCTATTTTACTTGTAGCATTTTGAGTCCTTTATTCCTTTTTGGGGCCTCAATCTCAGCTGTTCCCCAACAGACCTCTCTAGAGTCTGGGCCCCCTGCAGCAAAGGCCACTGCCAGGGGAAGGTTTCACCCTCCTGCTCCCAGGGATCTGCTGTTCCTGGCCCCAAGCTCAGGCTGGACACAACCCCCAGACCCTCCCACACTGACCCCGCATGTCGCTCTCTCCCCAGGCTGGGAAGCCTGTGACATCCTGCTCCCCAGATCTGGTCTGGTGTGCTGCTGTGACCCCTCGAACTCCATTCCTGAGCCCCAGTTCACCCGCTAGGTGACCACTCACTGCTGAGTCAGTCCACACCAGCCACCAGCGTGTAATTAGTCCCAGGCAGTGGGTGTGAATGCACTAGCCACACAGGCACTGGTCCCCAAGCCAGAGGCGGCTTTTGGGGTAGGCGAAGCAGGCGCACGCCTAGGGCCCCGAGCTGTAAGGGGCCCCATTGCCTGCCCCAAAAGCCATGTCTGCCTCAGTTGGCAGCAGGGAGAGGAGCGGCCCCTGTGTCTGGGGTTGGTTGGGGGGAGCTGGGGCCAGCAGTGAGCTGGAGCTGTGCGGGAGGGGGGAACGGCAGGGCCGGGAATGGCGGCGGGGAGCTGGGGCTGGTGACGGGGAGCCCCCGTGGGCCTATATGGGGTCCCACAGGCCTATAGGGGCCCCCGCAATGTGCCTTTGCCTAGGGCCCCCCATAGCCAAAGGCCGCCTCTGCCCCAAGCAAGCACCCCCGGTCCCAGACACTACACTGGGAGCCCCTGTCTTACAGGGATTGGGACCCACTCCCAATCACCATAGTCTCAAATTCATCCACTTAACAAAGAAGTGGATTGTGCCCAGCCTCTAAAGACCACTCAACTTTAGATAAAACAAATACTAGTTTGTTGATCAGAGTACGATTTCAAGTGAGAAAATAGCCAATCAAGATAGAATCATAATATAAATGAGTCGGGAGTGACCACTATCAAATAAAAAATATAAACCGCATACTAATCTAACATCTCTACCTAAACTGACCTCATAGTCCAAGATTATGCGCAAGCTGTATGGCTGTTCGGTGTTTTACAGCCATTTTCTGCCTATTCCAGGGCAGGGCCCAGTTCTTGCTTGAAGCTGGTTACAAGATGGAGTCTTCCAGGCAAAAGACTGCAGTTTCTCTCTCAAAAATGGTCTGTGTCTTTGTTTTTTAAACTCCGCACAGTCCGTCCCAAAAAGGAAGCTTTCAGGAAGTGGAAGGTTGGTCAGATGACAAGAAGGGGGGGGGAAAATACTGCTGGAGCATGTATGGGTGAACTCAGGAAGGCCAAAGCACAGATGAAGTTGCAGGTAGCAAGGAATGTGAAGGTAACAAGAAGAGTTTCTACGGGTATGTCAAGTTCCAAAGGGGTAGCCATGTTAGCCCATTCAGCAAAACCAACAAGGAGCCCTGTGGCACTTTTAAAGACTAACACATTTATTTATTGCCTGAGCTTTCGTGGGAGAAAATCCCACTTCATCAGATGTTTTTTCTCTCTAACATGCACACTGGCCTATCAAAGCTACAGGCTCTTCTGCCCTCACACTCCCAATGGGCCCTCTTTATTCCTGCCCTTATCAGCAGCTAGGCTTGTGTGCAGCCTCAGAGTCCAGTAGGCTCAGGATTCTTTTACTCCCTATCCCAAACTGCTATTGGTGCAGCTGTTAGCCAGCTGCTGTGACTCACCCCAGAAGTGGATACATTTTACATTCCTATGTAACCCTGCAGTGGGGCTGTTAACCAGCTGCCCCAATCCCAGAGGTGGCTTCTTTGCACTGTTGCCAAGCAGCTGCCATACTGCACAGATCCACAGGTCTGATCTGGGGTGACAGGGAGGGGGACAGATATTGGGCTAGATGGGCCCATTGGTCTGATCGGAGGGAGGAGGCAGGATATATGGCTAGATGAACCCATAGGTCTGATCCATTCTAGTCCTACCTCGCCACATTGTGCGCAGGGGATCCTGTTATTTCATATCTCCTTTTCAGCAGGTGAATCTGTGAGAAAGGGGTGGGGGGGGGACCCCATGCAGGCGGTTTGTACCAGTCACCCAGAGTCCCCCTCACAGTGAGAGCACACACTCCATGCAGAGCTGGCCAGGAGTCGCTCACGCCTTGCAGGGGCACCTTTGGCCAGATGTGGATGGGTGGGTCTGGGACACTCTCATTCTCCCTAGGCTCCAGATCTCACCCCTCCAAGGTCCACTATGCATTACTGCATGTGGGAAACCAAGGGATCGGGCCAGGGGCCATGTCACAGGTGTGGGTGCAGGTGACCCGATCGCACTCTGTTCTGCCTTCACCCAGTCCTCAACCCATCTCCTGTGTTTGTACAATCCATTCCTGTCCGGCATCCTTCATCCTGCCTTTGATACAATGGAAAGTTTTGTTCAGATAATGCAAAACTAGAACTGTCATATTTCAAGCCATATTTCCTATTTTTCAACCAGATTATTTACAGTAGCCCCTTGAGGCTCCATCGGGGATCCATCAGTTACAGCAATGGTTCTTAACCTTCACTGCAGCCTGCACCCCTTTGGTTCTGAAATATGTTCTCGCACCCCTCATCCAATATTATTGAAGTAGGTCAGTTCTTTAAATCTGATATATCTGGCATGTCTCGCACCCCCAGAAAGAGCATCTCGCACCCCGAGGGGGTGCATGCACCCCAGGTTAAGAACCATTGAGTTACAGGAATGGTTGGAACTTTTTATTAAAATGGAGAAAGAGGGGCAACGAAATTAGAAACATGCTGTGATCCTGCACCTCCCTCCCCCCCCCAAAGGATTGAAGCAAGAAACACCAAACTTGGTGTTGGAAAGAAAGAAACACAGGTTGTCCCTGTGGAGGTTTGGGTCAAATGGCACCCTTTATTAACCACTCGTTTCCTCGATGTCTCGAGTGAGCACCACGGCTTGTTTCACAACTCTCTTACACAGAACAGTATGACAATACATACATCATTGACAGTGTCCCAAAGACCCTTTATTTGGTTACATCAGTACCTACATAATGCATATAATTAGCCACGCCTCTGTTTACTGACTTTATCCATTTTGCGCAGGCATCCTATCTTCCGTCTTATACTAAATTGCTGAATTAACAGATCCTAGGGGCAGGGCTTTGCCAAAGGGAGCAAGGACCTGGGTTAATGAACAAAAGGGGAAGAGAAAGTAGCCTGCATTAAAATGCAGACTGTGCCCAGACATCCAAGCTACCAAGAAAATTCTATACTAAGCAATTTATGGTCTGTTACACAAAGTTAAACATTTATGCTACTTACCCTATACAGAAAGGCAAGGAACAATACCCTATCCTAAACAAAACTTATCAAAGGCTGATGTTTAGAAACACATACTGCTTGCTTGCCCAACGCAGTCCTATCATATATCCTGTGATGCAGACTTGACCCGTTCCCCAGTGTTGCTTTATTTTAAGACTTTTCTACACTTGGTTTGTTTGGTAGTTCTCACTGAGATTTAAACAGCAATCCCAGTTTGAAAAAGACAGCCAGTTTATTTCTAATACTGTAGAGCACCATATTGCTGTGAGCAAGTTACAGAGGGGACTGCATATGTATCTCTGGAAAACAGTTTGGGGTGGAAGGAGGCTGGGCAATAGATGATAATGATGATAATTGTTAGAAGAAAAAGACAGGTTGTCCCAGAGGTGGATTGGGTCAAATGTTACCCTTTATTGCCTGCTTGTTCCATCTCGACACCGTGAGTGAGCAAGGAGGAGGAGGCATTACAATCCATTTATGCATAAAAATATGCAAAAGCTTACATTTTCAATGACTCCCCAGAGACCCTTGTTTGATTACATGAACACCTAAATTATTAATATTAATAGCTATGTGGTGAATATAATTATCCCCACCCCTGTTTACTGTTTACAGGTTTTGCATATATGGCATAGATACTTTACCTTCAAACTCATTATTTTCTACAACAGAAATTACTTCACAGCTCTTAACAAGCAGAGAGGAGGGGGAAGAAAGGTGATAAGCAATGTTCCCATCCAGGACCTTATGTAGGAGGGAAAGAGAAAGAAAAAGGAAAATAACATAACTTTTAACTAGAATCTCATTTGCAGGAAGAAAAAAAAAAAAAGGCTTGCCTGTAGTAACACCATTACTGTAGTAGCTATCATTCAGACCAGGTGCTCAATTTAACTCTTTCCTACAATAATGACATTACTGGCATTTTCCAAAGGGATAGCCGTGTAAGTCTATTGTAGAAAGACAACAGAGTCCTGTGGCACTTTTAAAGACTAACAGATTTATTTATCACGAACAGGTCCTGCTTCTCTCTACTGGTCTACAGGTAAGTGAAGTTCAAAATGACCAGAGTTGCAGGTTTTTTGATGGGCTTTGCTCATGGCTGAGCAGGAAGAAACAAAACATCCCTTTGGCCTACTGTTTTGACCCTGCCACTGTCCCCATCAGCTGCATCAGGCTTAATCTCAGGTGCTTGCAGGATTGCTCTGGGCTCTCCTTTCCTTCTGATGCCCCTACTCCATATTTATATACCTCCACCCAGTCACCTGCCTGCTCTTCTCCCCTTTATACCTTGATTCTACTCCCTGAACCAGCCTCTCCTGTCCCACCTACCGCAACACGGAGTCCTCTCTCCAGGTGTTATGAACCCAGCAGTCCCTGCACAGCAGCAGAATCAGAGTTGGGTTAAGATGCAGGACAGATGCATCAGCGGGGAAGTTTGCCGATGTAAATCGCTCTGGACGGGGGATGGGTGCTTGTTATTCAGTGCAGTGAAAGTGAGATATGAAGGGGCCTTTCCCTGTCCCCGCTGCAGGAGAGACCAGCCGGAGTGAGGATCCCAAGAGAGACCCCTGGCGACAGGACAGATGTGACTTGTGTCCCAGAGAGGAGGTAGAGGATTGTGGGATCCCTCAGATCCTTGTCTGTTTGTCTGTCTGCCTCCCTAGATCCTAGTCTGTTTCTCTCTCTCTCAACTTAGAGAGACAGACACACCATGTGCAATAACTTAAGTGGGGGCTGGAATCCAGCCGATCATTGAGTCCCTTCTGCCAGCTGTGCCGCCAGGGTCCCCAGCCAGGGATAGAGCCCCCAGCTGACCACTTGCCCACAGCTGCTCAGGTTCCTGCTGCAAAGAGCTCAGCTCCCAGTGGGGTCCAGTTAACACCTGGTCCTGTGTTTTAGGATCTTCCAAAAGAAATACACCCTGAGATTGTTTGGGGTTCAGATGGGAACCAGAAGACATACAGGTGAGAGCTGGGACTCGGAGGTTGGTGTCACTCTCTCTATAGCTGTCTGTCTGTGTGTGGGTGGGTGTGCAAGCCGCCTCTTATTGCATTGACTGCAGCGTGCCCTGTTGGTGGGCTTTGTGTAAAAAGATGCTCACATGGGTGGGAGGAGAAGAGGAGGGTGCGAGGTGATGGGAACCACGAATCCCGAGAGCCCTGGGAGGGGAGTGTGGAGCCAGGGATGCTGGGGGTCGGGACTCCTGGGTGCTGGGAGGGGAGTGAGGTCTGGCAAGTTGGAGCTTGGGATGCTGGGAGTGAGGAAATCTGGGATCTGCTCTCAAATTAGCCACCTGCTGGTAGTGAGTCACCTTGGGCAAGTCCCTTCCCACCCCTGTCCCTCAGTTCCCATTGCTGGAATGGGGAGAAAATTGTTCCCATATTTCAGAAGGAGGCTGAGGAGTCAGCACTGTACTGGGAAAGGCCATGGCCTGTCCTGTGATCCCCCACAAACAACCCTGGGTACCTTCTGTTCACTAGCACCTTCATTAGTGTTATTTATGTACCTCCACCAAAGCACCATCACAATAGCACACAGCAACACTGTCTACCTTGTTCTCCAGTCCTCAGCCCCTTTCACCAGGGAGACGAGATCTCGCCATCCTGAGCCCTGACTTCCTCCCTGTTCTGCACCTCCTTTCAGAACTTAACAGCCCCTCAGCTAATGGGATAATTAACTAGAACCTTCTCTTTGTAATTAGAACTGGAAAAGTTACAGAGAATGGCAACAGAAATGATTAGCGGGGATGTGACGAAGCGGGGACACTTTTGGGATTTTCTCTGGGTGCTATTTGTGTGCCTCAGTTCCCCACGTATGTTGCTCTTGTATGTCGGTGATGGGACCCAGGTGTGTAATCAGTGCAGAGACCACTGGAGGGTGTATGGGTTTTCTCCAGTCACTTGTAGGCAGACCTGACTGGGACCCCCTGCCTCTGCCCTGACTGGTTGTCCAGGTTGGGGTAAGTGAAGATCAGGGGAGTGGCTACTTAGCCCGGAAAGGAGAGAAAGGACTGGGAGGGGCTACAGCTCTGGTCTGTGAGTGGCTGGGGGAAGAGGTGATCCCCCAAGAGGGGGCTTCAGATGTAACTTCTAATGGAGTCTCCCAGGAGAAGTGTGATGGGGAGGGACCTCCTCAGGTGGTCACTGCTGTACCTGCTAATCACCCTGCTAGCCCAGCCTTCTATGCTGAGATCCTGAGAACTAATAAAGCCTCTGACGTCAGCACTGGCTGGGAATTCATCTGACTGCAGAAGTAGGGTGCATGGCCCATTGGGGGCATGGAGGGATTCCCTGGAGCCCTGTGAGGGGGGCTCCCACAGGGGGATTTCCTGACAGGGTCAGATGAAGAAGATGATATTGCGGGTTTGGGGAGGGACCAGGGGTGGCAGACTCCTCCCAAAGTGCTTTCGTCCTTTATGGCTGTGCCGAGAAGAGGGTAGATGTGTGACGACCTGAAAGGACTGGGGCATACTCCACCATGGCAGAGTCCAGATCCGCAAGAAGAAGAGAGGATTAGAGCATCATTCTTGTGAGGTCCTGTCACAGGGATGGAACACATTCTGGATGAGGAGAGATTAAAAAGATGGTGGCTTTTCAACTGGAAAAGAGACAACCAAGGGGGGATAAGATAGAGGTCCATAAAATTGTAGTGGTGTGGAGAAATAGGGAAGTGTTAATTACTCATTCTCATAACACAAGAAAATTACCTAAGGAAATTAATAGGGAGAAGACTTAAAACAAAGTATTTCTTCACACAGCACACAGTCAACCTGTGGAACTCCTTGCCAGAAGATGTTGTGAAGGACAAAACTAAAATGGGGTTTAAAAGGGATCTAGATAAATTCATGGAGGATTGCTCCATTAATGGCTGTTAGCCAAGTCGATTAGGGATGTGTCCCCAGCCTCTAATAGCTAGAAGCTGGGAGTGGATGACGGGATGGATCCCTCGGGTTGCTTGTTCTCCATCAGTCATTTCCTGGGGAAACTAATTAATGCTTATGTGATAAGAGTGGCCAACAACTGGCTTTCAGCTTTCTCTCACAAGGGAATCAATCCACTCCGTTAGCCTGATCCTCCTTAGCTCTTCACAGGGATGGGGTCTGAGAAGGGCCAAGTGTTTTCATTGTCACCCAACTTCTGTTGTTGGTTACTGAGTAACCCTGGTATCAAAACAGAGGAGGCAGAGTTAAGCGGATAAATGAGTGGGCACCGGGGATCCATTAGGAAAGGATGTGAGATAGATCTAGCTGGTACTGTTTGATCCTTTTCTCCTCACACTGTGCAGGGTTCACCTCCCCGAGGCAGGCTCCTTCTATTGCTCGGAAACTGAACTAGGGTTTGAGGTGAGGGCAGCTGTGACCATACAGTATGGATACGACTCCTGGGCTCGGCGTCTAAATGCATCTGAGAAGCTGCAGTGGATGGTGGCCGGCCCTTTGTTCAACATCCAAGTGGAACCGGCCAGGACTGTGACAGCTGTTCACCTCCCGCACTTTCTATGCCTCACAGGTACACTAGTAAAATACTGCTACAGAGGGCTCCTTTGAGCCACATAGGAGATTACCATGATCCAGATTTTTTAAAGTGTTTAGATTCTTAGAGTCCAAGGCCAGAAGGTCCCATTGTGATCTTCTAGTCTGACTTCCTGTAGAACACAGGCTGGAAAACTTCCACAAACTTAATGCCTATCTTTCAGAAAAGCATCTAATCTTGATTTAGAAATAGTCAGGAATGGAGAATCCATTACAAACCTTGGTAAGTTGTTCCAGTGATTAATTACTGTCACTGTTATAAATGTATTCCTGATTTCCAATCTATTTATGTCTGGCTTCAGCTTCCAGCCTTGCAATGTGTTTACCTTTCACTGCTAGATGGAAGAGCCTATTGTTGTTATTTATTTATTTGTTTCCCATGATCAGGTCACCTCTTTGTAAGCAAAATAGATTGAGCTCCTTTGGTCTTATGGCATGTTATTCTAATTAATCATTTTTGTGGCTCTTCTTTGAACCCTCCAGCTTATCAACACTTTCTAAGTGTAAGGTACTATACATGGGGAAGAAAAACCAGATACATAAATACAGAATGTGGGGGTAACTGGCTCAACAATGGCAGGGCTGAGAAGGAGCTATGAGTTGTGGTGGATCACAACCTCCACATGAGTTAGCAATGTGATGATGTTGCAAAAGAAGAAGTAGAAGGTGCCATTAACAGAAGCATGCTATGCAAGCCCCGGGAGGTGAGAGTTCCACTCTGCTCAGTGCTGGTTAGTTCTCAGCTGGAGTTCTGTGTCCAGTTTTGGTCTCTGGTGTGTAGAAAGGCTGTAGAGAAACCGGAAAGGGTCCAGAGGCAAGTGACAGAAATGGTCAAAGGGATGGAATGCTAGCCGAGTGAGCAAAAATTCAAAGATCTGGATATGTTCAATGTGGAAAAGAGGAGAGTAAAGGGAATATGACTGTGGTCTTCAAATACTTAAAAGGCTGCCATAAAAACGATGGAGAAAAGTTGTGTTCTCTTGTCACAGAGGGCAGGAAAAGAGACATCAGGTTCAGACTACACCATAGCAGATGTAGATTTAATTTCAGGAAGAATTTCCTAATGGTAGGAACAGTAGGACAATGAAACAGACTGCCTAGGGAAGTCATGGAAGCTCCTTCACTGGAGGTTTTCAAAAGGCAGCTGGATGGACACCTGTCTTGGATGGTTTAGACATAACAAACCCTGCATGTTGGCAGTGGTTAGACTAGATAAACCTGCCAGGCCTTTCTAACCCTTCTTTTGTGGACACCAGAGCTCCAGCTGCAGGGGCATTCACACAGTACCCTCAGAGCAGATGGTTTATTGGTTACCATTAGCACAGAATAGAAAGTACGAAGTTGGCATCGAGAGAAGAGTTACAGCTTGGTCCATCTGGATAAGCCCAGAGCCCCAGCCAACGCTGTGACTCCCTTGGCTCCTGCTCTGTTTGTCCCCATTGTCTAAGTTCCTGGGCCAGTCCTCCCAGTCCCTCCTCAGTCCTTTGTTCTCCACCTGGTCAAACCCAGCTGGCTTCCTGCAGAGTTGTGGGCCATCCATGGTCATTAGCTACTAGGTAGCAAATATCCTGGAGGTTGGCTTTGCTGTTGTCTTCATGGACTCTTCACTGACACGGTCCCTGTCCTTGAAGTAGCCAGGTGTTAGCCACATCTGCATGTTGGAGAATAAGCAGTCCTTTCCCACATCCTAGGGGACAATTCAGAGTATAGGGCAGTGATATTCAGACTGAGGTTCTCCAGCTGCAAATGGCTCTTTGGTGTCTCCTGCAGCTCTTTGGAGCACACGATATTAAAGTTATTAAGCAATCAGGGTGCTATTTGTGTGGGGTGTGCGTGTGTGTACAATTTCCTCTGTCATACTGTTTTAATATGAATAGTCCTGTAGTAAAAGGAACAGTGAATTCCTGCTACTCTGGCTCTGTTGGGGAATGCTGGTTGCTAATTTGACTCTTGAATCACTGCGGTCTAAATACCCCTGATAGAGGGGAAAGTGAGACATACAAACTGGCTGTGAGTTCTAGGCTCATCTACCAAGGGATAAGTATGAAGTACCAGTGGTTTGTAGCGCTGCTTTAGACTCTTCGGTTTCCCCACTGTGTCATGCAGCGGAGGCCCCTGAGTTGTCAGTTCAGGTAGCAAGCGGATGAGACAGAGGTCCCTAGATGGGACTTTCAGAGGATCAGGGCTGAATCCAAGTATCCCAGAGCTGGTTCCAAAAGGGGCAGTAGCAGGCATTTGCAGGTGTGCGGCAGCGCTATTTTCACAGGTGGACTTTATCCATCAGTATGTCCGATACAAGCAACCAGCCTGCTTCTCACATCCTGGTGCAGCCACAACCAGAGCCATGACAAAGATTATTCCAGAGCCAAGAATTCAGTGCGAAATCAGGCAGAGATCATTAGATATTTTGGGACAAGACCTCAGAAACACTGGCTGCAAAATGCTAATCTCACAGTGAGGGGAGCAAATGAGCGCTGAGCTCTCTCCTGCCAGAGCAGGGAACAGCCCTGACTCTCAGGGCCTGATACAGCCATTGGACAGCAAGACAGGTAAAATCTCATCTTTGTTATTATCCTTCACCAGGAGGAGACGCTGATGTTTCTCACCTTCAAGTCGCCCATTTTGTTGACGAGGGGTTGATCCTGGAGAGTCCAACGAGAGTGAGGCCGTTCCATGCTGTGCAGGAGAACCCCAGCTTCTCTCCAATTGGACTGCTTTGGAGGCAGATCTATTCTACGCTATTTCCACCAGTGCATTCCATGGTGCTGCTGTATCGGTCCAGCCAGGCTGAAGACATAACCCTCCACCTCTACCTGATACCCAGAGACCTCTCAGTAAAAGAGGTAAAGGAGAATCCAGTAATAATACACAGAAGATGTACATTGTGCAGATTCAGCAGCTGCATTTGTGCCAAGAGGAAGGATTGCGTTATACCATTCCCTAACAAGCCCTGAAATAACTGCAGAAACCCATGCAGTGATGTGTGCTTCTGAGGGCCAGGGGACTCCAACCAAATTCACTCCCTGGAGTGTGATTCTACCAGTCATGTTAGAAATGATTTCTGTTAAATCTGAGTTATACCCAGTCCCATGTGATTGGCGTGGGGCACCCTGCCTACCTGGGCCACGCAGATAAAGAAGATGACCAGGACAGAGAGGTCTGGTGCTCTGGGCTGGGTTTGTCTATGTGGGGGAAGGCAGCAGGGTGCGGCCAAAGAGGTACACAAAGGAGATGGTGCATCGCCTACAGCCCCCCCGGGTTACCTTCTGTGCTTTGACACATGCCTGTTTGAAACCTCTAGTGAGGAGCAAAATGCTTGTGGTTCAGACTTGGCTGAGCCTTATTTGCTTCTTGGAGGAGAAAGGCCCAAAAGGGGCATAATGTGAAATAAGTTCCACCCCACGTTCCTTTGTTTATGGTAGAGTTGGGGGGATGTACAGTTTAGTCTCGCCTGGCTGCAGAGGCGGCCTTTGGCTACTGGGGGCCCTAGGCAAAGGCCCATTGTGGGGCCCCCATAGGCCTGCGAGGGCCCCCTATAGGCTCACAGGGGCTCCTCCCTGTGGTCCCGCTCCCCCTGCCCCCGGCCCCCCCTCGCTGCCCTGCCCCACCCCCCTCTAACCCCAGCTCTCCCGCATGTGGCCCCAGCCCCCTGAGCCAGCTCCTCCTCCTTCTGCTGACCCAGGCAGATGCGGCTTTGGGGGTAAGCAAAGCAGGCGATGGGGCCCCTTCTCGGGGCCCTAGGCGTGCGCCTGTTTCGCCTACCCCAAAAGCCGACTCTGCCTGGCTGTGTTGCAGGCTCTCTGGAAGTTAAAAGACTGGTAACAGTCGATTCCTAACCCTGTTATTTAATATGGATCCAGCCTTGAAATGATCGCAGGGCAACTGGGCAGATTTGTCTTTCTTCACTGGGAGCAAAATCCCTCCAAAAATGCAGGTTCTGCAAGTTACTCCTTGCATTGCATCTCGCATAGCAGCACTGCCCTGGGGATCACAGTGGCTGTCCGCCCCGAGGGCTGCCATGTAGCAGTAAAAAAGGAACCTGGACCCTTTCTCCTTAACCTGGACCCTTTCTCCTTTGAGCCCAACCATCTCTCTGTCAATTTCCAAGAAATAACTGTGCTTGCATTTCACAGGAAATTGAGGCCAATGAAAAAAAATACCAGTCAAAACAGGTGCGCAAGCCTTCTAAAAGCAAGCCGCTGTACTTCGGCTCTTGGTCTTTTGTATCCAGTCCCTCAGACATAGAGGTGACACCTAAGGTATGTGAATTTTAAACTCCCTGTTTCCACAGAGGGTTAACATTCAGGTCTGTTGTGATAACTGACGCTATAACTGAACTGTAAAAAGAGAGTGAATGATCATAAAGTGTCACAGTAACCCATTGCAATCAGGGTTGGTCGGAAAAGGTGCAAAAAGGAAACGGACTGAATTAGTCCAAGCAAAAATCTCCCTTGATTTAACTCAGGGACTGTGTTAAGATTATGGCTGACGAACAAAATAATGTAGGACTGAAAATAAGTGAACCAAACTTGGTGTTTCAGATATTGGGCCTAATTTGGAGGAGAGATGGGGCTGTTCCCATCACTCCACTTTGAATCCTTAAAGAAAGAGAATTGGGAAGGAAATTTTGGCTGGCATACATCCTGTCTCTGGAATCCCAGACCTTTGAGCCCGTTGAGAAGTTGACCTTGGAACTGTCAGCACAGAGGTGGGAGTTGAGTCTGCTGCTCTTCTGTTTCCAATGGGGCTATTGGAGAAAAGCAACAGAACTCAGTCATGAAAACTGAGGGCCGAACAAGCCCAGCAGGAGAACATAGGAAGGGCCGTGCTGGGTCAAACCAATGCTCCATCTAACCCAGTGTCCTGTCTTCTGACAGTGGCCAATGCCAGATGCTTCAGAGGGGATGAACAGAGCAGGTCATCATCAAGTGACCCATCCCATGGGCCACTCCCAGCTTCTTGTAAATAGCAAACCATCTGGTTAATAGGCATTGATGGACCCATCTCCCACAAACATATTTAGTTCTCCTTTGGACCTTGTTATAGTCTTGGTCTTTTGAGGAAGTGATTGAGAAAGGGAAGAAAGTTATATTGATGGCTTCTGGACTTGGGGAAGTCCCTGCTACTCAGCCAGCTCAGGTAGGATTATTGAGGAACCATGTGGGTGTGAGAAGGATTGTTGAGGATCCACATGCACAGGTCACTCCTGGTTGGCCAGCTCAAGCAGGCTTATCCTGAGGGGATGACTTAACTTTGCTGCAGGAGATGGAGTTCTGCAATATGGCAGCTCATACTTTGGATCCAGATATAGAAATCTACACCAAGGACTTGGGGGGCAAGCTGGAGCTCAGCCTCATTGAGAAGAAGGAGCAGCAACAAATCTGGGAGACGACTGTGAGACCAGGTTGGCTCAGCTGGAGATCCTGGCGATGGGGAGGGGTTTTATAGGAAGTCGCATCCCAGCACCTGCTTGTGCTTGCAAAAGCCAATGATGTGCACACAGTAAGACAGGACACATGTGCCTAGCCCCCTCGTACAACCAGTGGGAACGTGAGCTGGTGCTGGATGAGGTAGAGGAGAGCAGAGGCACAGGTTTGGGAAAGCCCATTGAGATCACATCACTGTATTCCCTAAAGGGAGGTGCCCAGCCCCACACAGCTGTTACTTGGCCATGGAGAACCGCACAGTGTCCAAGGGTGGGAGAATGTGCAATGCTCACTCTCAAATCCCACCACTACCTCTCTGGCCTGAACAGCTCCCTTGTGGATGGGTCTGTGACATGTGGCTGGAAAGTTGTGATTGCATCCAAAGGGGGCACAAATACACCAGCTGGCCCATTGCCCACTGACTGGCCTCTGGCCCAAGAGTAATATCCATTTGTCCAGCCTCATTACCAGCCTAGCCTCAGACCCAGAGTGTATCCAGCTGGTGGGCGGAGCCGACACTCACCTAGGACAGTGCTCTGCTAGTCAGACCCTTGTCTTTTATTGCTGGGGACAGCAATGATGTTTTAGGTGCTGGCTGTGCATTCCCAGCATGAGGGGCTGTATCTCCATGCACAGGTGCCTGGCACACCTGAGAATCATCTTGGAGCAGAACTGAGGCTCTCATCATTGGTATGGGTCTGTTGCACCCATAAGTGTGTGACTCTGTCCTCTTGTCTCATCTCTCCCTGCTCACCCGCAGAGGAATCTGATCACCATGGCCACCCCAGATCCTCCCTTGTCATAGCTCATGATATGGCGGTCATGTTCAACCTTCTCAGCCACAGTGAGGTGGTTGTCCAAAGGATGTGGCTGTTGCTTTAAAATTGTCGATCCCCTGTTCTCAGTACTAGACCACACCCCTTCACACAGCTATGGAGGAACCCAGAAATCCTGGACCTCCATTCCAAGGCCATCCTTCCCTTCCTGTTCACAAAAGGAGCATGGTGGGTGCTGTAAAATGGCCTGAGGCTGACAGGTGCTGAGCACCTGAACTTCCACTGGAAGCAGTGTGTGCTCAGCCGCCCTCCCCCCACCAGATCATTCTGTAATAATGAATTAATAAGACCCTCTCCCCCTTAGCTTTACAGTGGTGAACGCTATGGAAATTATTACTCAGGGTGTAGCTACAAGGCAGAGTCAGTGCATGGTAATTAGTTGCACTGCCATGTGACAAGCTTAGCCAATCAGATATCTAGTGAACTGAGCTACAACTTGATTTCCTCTCTCCTTTTCATTTCTAGGGGATGTAATGTTTCCTGACTCCACCTCTACAAAAGCAGGTCAGTAGGAATTCATGGATCTTGTGTTCCAATGTCTAATCCCAGTTATTCTCTCAGAGGCCCAAATCCTCCTGCTTGTGCACAGGGGTTTGGTGGAGAAGCCCCATTAGATTCCATAAGTCTATCCATACTGGGGAGCTCAGGACAGGATTTCCCCTGTGGCCTGTCTCCCAGGGAGCCCGCAACCCCAGCAACTAGAGCCCTGCTGCTGTGGGGCTTCCCCTGCGACTGGGGCTCCTCTGCTGGCGGGAAGATGGCACTCCCAGCGGCTGGAGCGCCACATTGCCAGCCCAAAGACTGGCTGGTACAGTGCATGATGGGATAGGTGCCCACATGCACTGCTCCTTGTAAAGAAAATTCAAAGGAGTGCTCCTTTATGTTACAAAGAGTGCTGTGTGGACGGGGGAAAGCGTTATAAGTTACAGCGCTTTCCTTGTCCCACAACAACTTTATTGTGGGACAAGTCTCTAGTGTGTACATGGCCTTAGCTTTATCACTATCTGGTTTCAGGGTTAACACACCATTGAGTTGAACTGGGGCATTTCACACCTCTCTGAGCTCCCTGTAGATTCAGGTGGATGTCACTGTATCTGTTTATGTGAAAGTTCCAGCCAAAGATATTCTGTACAACTATAAGAGCTAGCTGGAGAGTTGATTTTTAGTTAAAATAGTCATTTATGTGCAAGGCTGAATTAAGGCTCCTGAGGCTTGGGGCTGTCCACTCTTGTGACCCACCCTCCGCCCCACCACTTCCCTCAGCCAAGCCCCCACAGGCACAGAGTTGGGAGTAGATTCCAGTCCCCTCGTCCAGCTGCCCAGGAGAGTAGCCAAATGGGCGTTGGGACACAGTGGGAAAAGGACAGAGCCACCCTTCTCCACCCCTGTGAGTGGGGCAGAGAATGGGGAGAGCATGGTGGCCATGGGTCAGAGGGAGACACATGAGTCATGTGACCAGTTACATGTCCTCCTGCTACCTCTCCTCCAGAATTCCCCACCCCGCCAGCATCCACTGACAAAAATAAAAGATGACACCTGTACTCCCTTCTCGCAGTTCCATGCCAGTCAGCCGGGCACAGCTGTAGCACCCACCCCCCAGAACCAAAACTTGGTCACTGTCCTTCTGAGTGGGAAAAAATATTGTAATGTGGCCTCTCACATTAAAAGGTTAGACACTCCTGGTATAGGACAAGAGGAAGGTGGGAGTTGGTACGTCCCTGTCCCTCCATGAGTGACTAGCCTCCAAGAAATCAGTTGACTTCACGTTCCCAGTTCTCATTGTCCCACTTAGCTCTGTGTCCTCTGAGCCTCTGGGAGCAGGGGAGAGGAAGAGGAGCTGGAGAGAAGGTGGAGAGACAGGAGGAGTAGGAGAAGGAAGGCAGGCACTGGAAAATAAAAGGAGAGATATAATGACAGACAGAACTCTGTTTTCAGCAGACACCCAAGGCAAGATGGCTAAGAGCTTGAGAGACGCCCTGCAGGAGACTTTGGGTGATCTAGAGAGCTCAGATCTCAAGAGATTCAAATCTAGATTGAACCACACAAACATACCAGAGGGATACAAGAGAATCTGTAAAAGCGAGTTAGAGGAGGCTTCCTCCCTGGACGTGTGTGACCTGCTGGTGCGGTACTACACAGAAGAAAGGGCTCTTCGTGTGGCCATTCAAATCCTAAAAGAAATCAATCAGAATGAGCTGGCCAAGAAGCTTGAGACAGAGACCAGGTGAGTGAGAGGCAGAGTTCCTATACACTCCCTCTTGGCTGCTATTTTCATTTGTTCGGTCTCACTATTTCAGCATATCAGGCTGTGGCTTTTTCCTGGAAGGATTTTTTTCCCTTCTCTTCCAAGGTCCTCTCTCTTGGGTCTACACTCCTCCCCCTCCCCCCCCCCCGCCCCCCCGAGCAAGGACTAATAGACGTTACAGTAAAAAGATCAGCTGTGGGTGGAGGAGAGAGACACTGGAGTTTTGGTAAAGCATTCTTTTCTGACAGCCCCGCCCCACCCCCTCCTAGTCAAATCTGGGTCCCCCCAGCATTGTTACACATAATTCACACACAAAGCCAGAAGCTGTAGAACTTGTGTGTGCTGAGCTGTTCCTTCCCCTCTGTCACTGTGGCTCAGTGGGTCACAACTGAGGGTGCCAGATTCAGAACAAACTGTTGAGAAACATGGCAGACTCATCCCACACGGGTGGTTATTCTTCCATAAGCTATACCAAGCCAGTAACAAAGTAGACTTCTATCTCACCACACTGGTTGACAAGAAATCCAAAATCCAGTCTCCTTATGTATCCCAGCTCTTCTTTCACTACCCTGACCACTGGCCTTAATGTTGACTGGTTATTCAAAACCAATTTAATCAGACAAGGGGTTCTTTTAATCCCACGAGATCAGCCCCAGAGCCAGGTCAACATATAACTCTGATCTTACCCAATATTTACGCTGCTGCCAATTTTTTAGTATCTAATATTTAAAGGGTTATTTAAAAGAGAAAAGGAGGAGAGAGTTAAAATGGTCAGAGACATCATAGACGTATAATCATTGCACAGTTCTATCAGGTTTGAAGCAATGATGGACTAAATTGATGGCTTGTAAAATCTCTGGTAACTTCAAAAAGATTGGATGGGCCTCAGCCCATTGATTGGAACACCCCTTTTAGTGCAAATCCATTGTCCAGACAGAGGTCAGAGCAGGAAAGAGGCAAAATGGAGATGCTTCCAGGGCTTTCTCCCCTGTGGAGGGGCTGCTCTGAGTCTTAGTTTGTGAAAAATTAAGGCACAAGATGGAGTCCAGGGTCACATGAGCTAGTCACATGGCCGTGCATACTTCATACTCATATTCTGGCTAAAACATCTACTGGAAGGTTTACTGGGCAGAGATGTGCTGCCTCTGTGGTTCATTGTAAGGGTTCAGTGCTCCTTAATGGGCCATCGAGTCAAATAGTTCATTCTCAATGTGCTGGCCAGACTGGATGTAAGTTACCTTGTGGGTGTTACGACAGGAGCAACACATTTGAAATATAGGTGCATAGTCAATATTCATAATGTCAGATGCAGAGATGATGCATGCAAATGAGATAATCTTATTTAGCAAATCTTAACTTTTCCATTCTATACTTGATACAAGATTTGTTGCAATTATCTGGCCTTGTCCACACTAGCACTTTGGCCATCAAAATTTCTGTCACTCAGGGGTAAGGAAAATAACACGCACCTCTGTTCTGTTCTGCAGGAAACGTCTAGATCACACTGATTTAAATATGTAGCTGGATTTCTGCCACGGATTTGGGATCTCCTGTGTGAAGATGAGCACCCGCCAGATAGAACAGATCATGGCTGCCTTGAGGTCCTTCTGTTTTTCTGAAGAAACATTAGTGGCAATGTGTTGCGAGATTTTCCATGGAGCAGGTGGACAATTCAAGCAGCATGGCCCTGAGGAAGTGGAAGCCGCATATCATCACAGTGCAGCTCCTGGTGCTGAACCAGGAGCAGGAATCTGTTTCCCAAGCAAGAATTCCTTCAGTGCTGATCAGGATATCAGCTGAGTGAGTCACAGACATTAATGGAGCTGAGTCACCACCTTGGTGATCTCGGGCAGTGGTTTTCAAACTCAGGTCTTGTCTACACGAGAATACTTGTCCCGCAAGAAGTTATTGCGGGACAAATAAAGCGCTATAAGTATAGCGCTTTCCCGTGTACACACGTGCACTTTCTTTCGCAAAGGAGCATTCACCCTTGGAATGCTCCTTTGCGAAAGAAGAGCAGTGCATGGTGGGCACCTGTCCCACCATGCACTGCCCACAGCCAGCCCCCTAGCCCAGCTGCAGGGCTTCCGGTGGCAGGCTGCATTGCCAGCCCCCGCTGTCATCCGAACCCCTGGACTGTGCTGGGGGGCCGGCTGGGGCAGTGCATGGTGCCGACTCCCCCCAGCACAGTCCAGGGGTTCGGGGAGCTTCTGCTGCCACCCGATCCCCCAGCTGGGGCGGCAGTCAGCTGGAGCCGCGGCTTAAAGCACTGCGGCCTCATCTGACTCCCGGAGCCTGGGAGCTGTGCTGGGGGAGCTTCTGCCACCACCTGATCCCCCAGCTGGGGCAGCAGTCAGCTGGAGCCGCGGCTTAAAGCACTGCGGCCTCATCTGACACCCAGAGCCCGGGAGCTGTGCTGGGGGGCCAGCTCGAATCGGAGCCGGCCCCCCAGCACAGTCCAGGGGTTCGGGTGGCGGCATATATGTCAATTTCACTGCTCAGCTAGAGCAGTGAAATTGACATAGTTGACAGCTCCGATGTCCCAGAGTGGCGTTGATTGGCACTCTGGGACATTTCCGGAGGCCAGTCATTGCGCGGTAAGCATACAGACGAGCTCAAACGCACAACAGATGATCCGCAACAGCTGTTACCACTCTCGTCCGAGTGGTTGTTGGATTGCGCTACAACAAGGGGCTTGATGCGCAACATCACCCTTGCACGTATGTACACCGTGCTTGTTATCGCGCATTAATGAGTTTTAAGGCGCAATACAGTGATCGGGTAGACAAGGCCTTAGGGTTGGGACCCAGTACGGGGTCACAGACCCTCAGGCACTGGGTCACGGAACTCCCCTGCGTCCGCCACCAAAAGACTAGAACACATTGCTCAAAGACGTAATTGTTGAGTCGCGGAAATAAACGGGTTTTTTTTTCAACTGGGTCCTGAGGAAAAAAAATTGAAAACCACTGATCTATGGCAATGGTTCTTAACCAGGAGTACGTGGGTACCTAAGGTACACAGAGCTCTTCCAGGAGGTGCATCAGCTCATCTGGATATTTGTCTAGTTTTACCACAGTCTACACAAAAAGCACTAGTGATTTTAGCACAAACTAACATTTCATGCAGACAATGATTTGTTCACACTGCTCTATGTACTATACACAGAAATGCAAGTACAGTATTTTCAGAGGTAAAGTATTAGAATTACAGGAATTAGAGTTGGAAGGGACCTCCTGAGGTCTCTTCCTCCAACCTCTGCTCAAAGCAGCACCTACCTCAGCCAAAACATCCCCATCAGGGCTTTGCCAAGCCACAGCTTAAAAACCTCCAAGGACAGAGATTCCACCACCTCCATAGTGCCGTTCTTTTGTGATGCAAGAGTGGTGTGCAGGGACCCAAGGAGAACGCCTGAGACCACTGATTTTGGTGTGCACTATTTATGTAACTTTTATTGACTAAATACTTTTAAAACAAATCACTATCTTTCAATTGCCTAAAACAACACAGCAGACATACACACAGCATTCCAAATCCTACAAGCTAAAGCAAGGTTATAACTCCTCCTCCTCCTATTCCCACAAATAGCCCCATTAGTAACTTTTAACTACAGTTAGTATCATTTGCAGACATATTTACCCAACAACAAGCAGAAGCAGCTGCAATAGCATTCTGGTTACAGATTTCTTTTTTGTTTTAATACTTCATCCGCGGGTTATCATCAGTCAGCAGTGCAGACTGGTTCCGGTTTTCGTGCACAGTTACCAACCCAAACGATTCTAGGGTGGCCTTCTTTCGGTCCAAAGATTCTAGGACCGGGGAGCTGCCTCCGGGTGATCAGTCCGACGGCTTGTCGGGGCGCTACTCCTGTCGACTCCGCCCTTGCTGTTCTCAGGGCGCTGCTTGTATAGGCACACCCCTATGCTTGCAAAATCATTCTTGAGTTCTGTTTTTATTTTTGGGTGTTTTTTTTGTCAGTCTGAACCAGCTTCAGGGACTCTCTGCTGATGATGATTTTGCAGGGTTACCTGGATCTACGTCTTTGCATAGCCAATTACTAAGTCTGCGTACATTGCTGGACAAAACAGTCTCAGGGCCAGATCTAGTCAAGGGCATGTACGTTTCTCTTTCCACATCCCCCCGTGGCCTTGGCTAGATTTGGGCAGCTTTTAATTCCTCCCATACTTTATCATCTTGTTCTAATTCATTTAGCTCTTGCTGCCTTATGCATATATATTTAACTTGCTATTTTTTACACACCATTCTATTTAACCATAAGCATTTAACAATAACATAATACACAAGCACTATTACAATTATTCAAAACCACTTTCTGCCCACTACCCAAAACAACCAATTCCACGTCTCAGTCCATGATATTGCTCCGGATACAGTCTTTTGAATGGCATCATTAAGTCCCCCAAGAACGTTTGCTACAGTGGGTGGTGCTTCATCAACATGAGACAGTCTGCTTTGTGATTTGATATTCCAGTATGCACTCTTCTCCCAGGAGCAATCGCCATTTGCAGTGCTCTTCCTTGAATGTAATTTGTTGGAAGTTTAGTAGGTGCAGGTTTGGCAGGGGCTCAGGGTCCGGGTTGTTTCCTGTGGCCGTTATGGTGTTGTCAGCTGAAAGATACTCAAATGTAGAGTTATGCCATATTATTCCAAAGCCCCCCTTCCCTCCCCAATTTTTTCTTTTTGGTACCTTAATTCGCCTGTTTGCCTGGTGGGGCTTTTAGTGCACTTGGGACCCGGGATATTTTTACGTGTAATATTTACACAACTTGCATTGTACCAGCCCACCACTTTGGGGATGATGTAACAACGGTTTTGATTGGTACTATTTAGCCCTATTGCATTCCACCGACTGGTGTTACAGTGACATAATATGATGTGGGTTTGATTGTTGTGCACCACTTGGGGGTTTTGCAAATATTTGTAACAACTGCTAGTTTTTTACAAACAGCTGTGTTATATGTGGGTCTCTGAATTTTAATAATGGGAGGGTTTCCTTCCATTCCTTTCAGGTCTTATTGAAGTTGTGCTTTTACCTGTGGTTTTAAAAGTTTCCGTTAAGTGCAGCATCATACATCTTAATTTGTTTAGGTTTTTGGTTATATTATTTTACCACATTTCCAGCTATATCGTGTTGTTATTTTGTATTACACTTCAATTGCTTAATTCATTGGCAAGGTGCTGCCACCCTGCCTTATTTATATGTACATGCTGTTGTTTCTGTAAATACAGTTAAAGGGCTTGTTAATCCTTTCTTGCCCAATACAGTATCTTTTTTTTTTTTTAAACACAATGCAACACAATGCTAGCAACAAAACATACAACACAAAACAAAACACAAAACAATCTTCGTCGCCACAGTAGATCTTTGATGTTTTGGATTTTTCTTCAGCTGATACCAGCTCTTCCTGAAATTCTGAAAAACAAAAAAAAACATATTCCTACCCCCTGGGGGGTGGCAGATCATTGCTTAAAATATCTTTTCCTAATGAAGTAAACTTGTAAGGGGCTTCTGTCTTTTAAAGGTTGTGTGTGTGTGTGTGTGTGTGTGTGTGTGTGTGTGTGTGTGTGTGT
>ML685884.1:1193541-1222983 GCA_007922175.1 Pelusios castaneus | reverse complement strand
TGTGTGTGTGTGTGTGTGTGTGTGTGTGTGTGTGTGTGTGTGTGTGTTGGCATTCTGTTTGGCTGCCTTGTTTCACAATAGTTACTGGACTTATTTAAAATGTAAAGTATGGTATTTACCTTGCCCCCCTTTTTTTGTACGCTTTTATTATTTGTAAAGCACAGTGATCTGAAAAAAAAAGATAACCTTTCTTGGCTCTGTTTTGAGCCCTTGCAGGACTTTAATAATAGTAAATCCACATTTCTTTTATAGCTTAACTTTCATAATATTATACTAACCATACCAGTTTCTATAAGGGGTGACTGTTCTATACTTGCCAATTTTTTAAAATTTCACAAAATATTAGGCACAGGGTACATTTTTCATTTTTGACATAGGATTTTAGTTTAACTACATTCCTAGAGTTTGGATGGTCAAGGGTTAACCTGAGCCTGACACTCAGAGGATAAAGCTTCCTTGGAGTTTGAAACCAGAGTTTCTGGTAACCTGATCCACCAATTTACTAGGTGTTTTCCATGCTAACAACTCCCAGTCTGGCCAATTCTTCCCATGCCAGTGAGTCAGGTAAATTCTATTAAGCCACACACTAGGTTGCCTAGTAATTGTTAAATTCCCATTTTAAAATTTGGACTCTGTCTCCAAGATATAGCGAATATTTCACAAACAGGGTCCTGATGTTTATTTCTCGAGTTCTCATTCTACATTGCCTCAGAGAGACTTTAAAATACTTCCAAAGTACTCAGAGAAAAAGGTTGGTCTGCTCCATGAATTTTTAAGAGATCAATCTCACAGAGCCAAACAACACTAGTTTACTTGTGTCTGACAAGAATGTTTGTGAGTTTTACAACTTCAAATGGAAAATTCAATTCAGTTTCTAGTAACACTACTTAAATAAACAAAACAAAAAACTTTACAAACCAAAAGTATTGGTTTAAACTCTGAATATTTTAAATATTTACACAATATATTTACATACAAATTCCTTTTTTAACATCCCTTACACTGCTGCAATTGTTTTTACACATTTATACAGATTACATTCTTTACTATACATTGCAGGCAGTTAAGTTCCAGTGAAAAAAACATAGGGGTTTAGTAAATTTGGCTAAATTGTTCAAATTCAAATAACTTAATTCACATTATTACTTTGCCTAAGGCAATTCATTTCAATTATTTTTATATTTGCAGACTAATCATTTGGGGAAAGGGCCCATTTTTCCTTCAGAATGGCTGCAAAGTCTATAAAATTTTTCACAACTTTCAGCTGTCCCTCCAAACTTCGTAGTTTTTATTTTTCACTCTTCTTTCTTAAATCACTTGCTTATCTCCTCAGAGGACACCTCTATCAGCTTAGATATTACCATTTAAAGCACTGGTTAGGGATTTAAATTCCCTGTACTGCCTCCCGTGTCTCTGTTTACTCCTATCTCTGTTTCCTACCACAATGCCCCTCTGGGCTCCTTTCACAGCATTTTTTCTTAATCTTTTTATTATATGGCTACTGCTGGCCTGATCCTGCTGCCTTCCTTGCCATAATCCTTCATGATTTAACTCTGCCTTTAAGGCTGTACTTTTTCTTTCTAATAATTTAGCCTGTAGATGTGCTCTTCACCGTTCTCCCGCTTATGGGTGGTCAAGACCGAGCAGTCTATTCCCCTTAGTGTTTTCATTCTTTGTGTGGTAAAACCAGTGGTTGAGAACATTCACCGGAGTCTCAAAACACTCCCCAAATGGGCACTCTATGCATCCCATTTCCGACACCAAGTTGTTCTTTTGTGATGCAAGAGCGGTGTGCGGGGACTCCAGGAGAACGCCTGAGACCACTGATTTTGGTGTACACTATTTATGTAACTTTTATTGACTAAATGCTTTTAAAACAAATCACTATTTTTCAATTGTCTAAAACAACGCAGCAAACATACACACAGCATTCCAAATCCTTCAAGCTAAAGCAAGGTTATAACTCCTCCTCCTCCTATTCCCACAAATAGCCCCATTAGTAACTTTTAACTACAGTTAGTATCATTTGCAGACATATTTACCCAACAACAAGCAGAAGCAGCTGCAATAGCATTCTGATTACAGGTTTCTCATTCGTTTTGATACTTCATCCACGTGTTATCATCAGTCAGCAGTGCAGACTGGTTCCGGTTTTCGTGCACGGTTACCAACCCAAACGATTCTAGGGTGGCCTTCTTTCGGTCCAAAGATTCTAGGACCAGGGAGCTGCCTCCAGGTGATCAGTCCGACGGCTTGTCAGGGCGCTACTCCTGTCGACTCCGTCCTTGCTGTTCTCAGGGCGCTGCTTGTATAGGCACACCCCTGTGCTTGCAAAATCATTTCTTATCTCTCTATAACAGGGAGCCCAAAACTGAACACAATACTCCGAATGTAGCTTCCCAATGATGAATACAGGGGAATAATCACTTCCCTTGATTGCTGGCAATGTTCCTACTAATGCATTCCAATATTCCGTTAGCCTTCTTGGCAATGACGCACCTCCAACTCATCCAGTCTCTTGTCCACTGTAACTCCCTGGCCCTTTTCTGCAGAACTGCTCCCCAGCCAGTCAGTCCCAAGTTTGTAGCAGTGCAGGAGATTCTTCCATCCTAAGTGCAGGACGCTGTACTTGTACTTGTTGAACCTCATCAGAGGCCCAATCCTCCAATTTTTCTAGGTCACTCTGTATGCTATCCCTACCCTCCAGTGTATCTACCACTCCCCCCAGCTTAGTTTCATTTGCAAACTTGCTCAGGGTGCAATCTGCTCCATCCAGATCATTAATGAAGATGTTGAACAAAACTGGACCCAGCACCGACCACTGGGATACTCCACTTCTTAATGGCTACTAACTAGTCATTGAGCCATTGATCACTGCCCATTGAGCCCAGCTGATCTAGCCAGTTCTCTGTCCAGTTTATAGTACATTCACCCATCCCATACTTCTTTAAGAATACTGTGAGAGACCGTATCAAAGATTTTGCTAAAGTTAAGGTATATCATGTCCACAGCTTTCCCCACATCCACAAAGCCAGTCATCTCATCACAGAAGACAGTCAGGTTGTTCAGGCATGACTTGCCGTTGCTGAATCCATGCTGACTGTTCCTGATCACCTTCCTCTCTTTCAAGTGACTCAAAATGGATTTCTTATGGATCTGCTCCTTTTTTTTTCTTTTTTTTTTTTTTTTTGTGGTTGAAGTGAGGTCACCAGTCTGTAGTTCCCCAGATCCTCCATCTTCCCTTTTTTGGAAGATGGGCATTATATATTTGTCATTTTCCAATCCTCCGGGACCTCCCAGTCACCACGAGTTTTCAAAGATAAATGGCCAATGGCTTGGAAATCAGATCAGCCAAATCCCTCAGCACCATCAGATGCATTACATCCAGCCCCATGAACTTGTGCATGTCCAGCCTTCCTAACTGAGGTCTGTTCACCTCCTCCCCATTCTGTGCCGCCCAGTGCAGTAGTCTGAGAGCTGATGTTGTCTGTGAAGACAGGCAAAAAAAAAAAAAAAAAAGCATTGAGCACTTCAGTGTTTTCCACATCATCTGTCACTAGGATGCTTCTTCCCATTATATTTTAATTGATTGATTTAATAATAATATGGTCAAAATGAGGATGTCAGCCATTGCCCAGTAATAGTGGGCTATGACATTTAAGCAAGTAGTTTGCAAGGGAGTGAAATGTGGGATAACACAAGACAAATCAGACTCCTGAAAGGGGTCCAAGAGTCTGAAAAGGTTGAGAGCTACTGTTCCCAGCTCACAGCACGAACTGGTCCTTGCGGGGCTGGGGCTCAGCCACAGCTCAAACTCTGTTCAAGAAGTCATGCTGGGAAAGGGGAGTGATATGTACTGCCAGTTATATCTGTGATGGCAACCTCCCTCCACCCTCCTCACAGCCCTGCCGCAACACCCCACAGTTTCACCCATAGGGTGGGACCCCCCTCCTATCTACCCTCCCCCCCTCTCCTCTCCACTCTCCCATATGCTCTGGCCGGCTGTGTTCCCCAACACCTCACCACTATGCCTTCCTCCCACTTTCTCTGAGCTGATGGCCCTGTTCCTCCCTCCAAACTGTGTCTGCCGGGTGCTGGCTATTACTGGAACACAACTTGAAACGAGCAAAGCACAAACCAGACACTCACCAGAAGTGCCTTTCCCGACATCATTGTCAGTGATGCCATCCTGAAGCTGGACAGGATGCTCTGGGTGACAAATAGCTCCTGGCTGTCCAGGAGAACTGACACTTTGCTCTCCCGAGCCCCATTTTCCTCTTCCTCCAACCCCTCCTCATCCACGGAATCATCCTCCTTCGCCCTGGAGTCCTCGCAGGTGTCGGTGTTCCGTGTCAGCATGCTGGTCAGGTCACGGCCAAGAATCACGTCCAGCTCCTCGTAGCACCAGCACGTCTTCGGTGCGGACCCCAAACAACTATTTGCCTCCCTAGTCCACTGATAGGACCGCTGCAGCTCTTTGATTTTAATGCGGCACTGCTGCCTGTCCCTGTTGTGGCCCCTCTCGATCACGACCACGAGAATTTTATCCTAAATATCCCTTTTCTTTTGCTGCTTCTGAGGTGAGAGAGCAGACTCCTTACCCCACAGGCTGATGAGATCTAGGATCTCAGGATGGCTCCAAGCTGGAGCACATTTGCTGCGCTTGGACACCATTATCTGCGCTGGTGAATAGCTTTCCATGCTGCCTGGGTAAGAAATGGAATTCCAATCTTCCCAGGATTGCAGGTAGGGGAGGAGATATTGGTTGATGATATAGACAGGTAAAGGCAGCCACAGAACGCAAATTTGCAGGAACAGGGAATTGTGGGATACATGCCGGAGGCCAATAACTTTGCATTTAGTCTACACTGCCATTAAATCGATTTAATAAAATCAAACAAAACACCATGCCTCTTGTGGGAAGGGGTGTGTTACAACACTGACTTACTTCGACTTTAGGGACACGTGAGTGTGTACGCGTTATGTCGACCTTAGCTCTCAGTGCAGACCGGGCCTTAGATTAAAGTTAGTTCCCTGTGTAGCAGGTATTTGGGTCTCACTTCCTCGCCATGGGGCTGGAGTATGCCAGATTTCAAATTGTGTAGAGCCTGCAAGAAGCCAATGCCGTTGATGACATGCACTTATCCTGCCTCAAGTGCCTTGATGAAGCCCACCTTCGAGAATGCTGTTAAGATATGCAAAAGTTTTTGTCGAAGGATGCAGAAGGAGTGGTGCCAGAGACTGAAACTGTTAATGATGGAAGAGGCTCTCCACCCTCCATCGGCACTGAAGACTTCCTGTGTATTGGCCTTGGTTTGGAGTGCACCAGCCACTTCCCAGGTGCTGCAGTCGAAGGACTCTAGCAGGAAGCCACTTCTCTCCCACTCGCCGCATGCTCAGGAGGTGGGAACGAAGAGCCATCAGCAGCACCACTCCCATTCTCCAGTGCTGCATACAAAGAAAAGCTCAGATTGGGGTCGTCCCCCCACAACCAAGTATGGAAGAGAAGACCTCAGAGCAGGAGCTGTGTTGGGCTGCTCAGACTCAGGCACGAGGGTCTCAGCACCATTGACTTCAGTCCCAGGCAGGGGTTTGTTGAGTCCGGTGCTGGTGTCATCCCCAACAAGGGAGATTCTGGAGGAGGAATGGCAGTTTCCCTCCACACCCAAAGCCTTTGAAGTGGCAAGGGAGATAATTGAAGATACAGTCCATCCAGTCAAGCCCACTTGAGACCAGGAGACACCAGCACTGCTCAAGCCCGTGGCATCATCCAGGGGCAAACCCTCTATGCTCCACAAGCCCAGGTCGTCTCAACACCAGTCTCCAGCACCAATGATGGTCCTGGCACATGCTCAAAAAACAAACAAACAGCGCATTGGACCAGGTCATGATCCCCACCCCCCAGCACTGATCACCACTACTGTTTGGTACTGCACCACCTTGGTTGCCACACAGCAGTCACTCCTCCTCAGGCTCAGAGGTAGAGTCAGTGGAGTCGAGAAGAATTAGGCACCACAGACATCCAAAACCAGAGGGGCTTCCACCCCCAACCCAGTGGCAGATGCCCTACAATGACCCTTCTGGACACCAGGGGCATACCATTAATCACAGGCTCCTTACCCTGGCCGAACATACTCCATTTCCTGACCATCTAACTCGGCAAATGCCCCTCTGGAGATAGGCGATGTCTTGGACCTAGATTCAGCTGCGGGTGACACTCAGGATCCCGGCACCATGAGAAGCAAGATGGCACTGTGCAATGTGATGGGTCCTGAGGACCAAGAGACGTTAGTGCCCACTGGCATGTTGTTGTCTTCATCTACAGATGAAGCTGTGGCAGGAGATACCCCAGATGCAGTTCCAGATGACTCCAAGACACACCAAGAACTGCTGTGAAGGGTAGTCTGCAACATGGCCTTACAGGCAGAGGAGGTCATACAGGATGCTGATCCCATGGTGGACATATTGGTCCTGGAGGGTTCCCTGCCTCTTATTAAAACCATAAGAGATAACACCAAGACTCTGTGGCAAACCCCAGCCTCCATTCCCCCCATTGCAAAGAGAACAGGAAGAAAATATTTTCTTCCATTTAAAGGGTATGAACACTTCTATACTCACCCCACTCTGGGATAGTTGGGGGGGGGCAGCTGCCAATGAGAAAGAGAGGCAAGAGCAGCAGGGCCCGACTCCAAAGATCAAAGATTCTAAGCATCTGGCTTTTTAGGAGGAAGGTAGCCTGTGTGACCAGGACCTCTTGGGATAACCTCCCCGACATGCAAAAATCAGGGCAAGCTGCAAAACCGGGAGCCAAACTCCCCCAAACACTGTTGGGTGGTACTTAAACCAGTCTCCCTATCAGTCACAACCAGGCTTCTGGTTCCCCCCACCGGGTACCAAAAAATCTGCCCAAAATAGGAACAGCCCCCTTTATTGCACTCCAGCTCCTCTGGCTTTCACCTAGCCACACAGTCCCTTAAAGAAATAGGTTCTCCTGACTCCAAAGGGCCAGCCACATCACACAGAACAATATAGGTTTGGATCTTACCCAAAATATCACACTGATAGCCAATTCTTTAGCAGCTACAACTAAAGGTTTACTATAAAATGAAGAGAAGCAAAATATGAGAGATGTTAAAGGGTCAAAGTGAATCACATACATACAAATGATTTATAGTCCATGTAAAGCAGTTTGCAGGCTTGTTCCTCTGGAGTTCACAGACTTGTTTTTCTGGTAAATGCCCGGGACCCGGATGGGCCTCATTCCTTTGTCCAGTCGCAGAGGAATAGTTCCAGAGGTGGGTGTTGGCTGTAGACTGGGGACTGGAGACCAGATGGAGTCGGGGCTGCTGCCTTTTATCACCTCTGGCCTTCTCCATGCTGTGTGGAGTTCTTTCCAATCAAAATGGAGTTGAGTCACATGTTCAAGTCCTAGCAGCTCAGCAGGTTTTTCCCTGGGCCCATTGTACCTATGACCTTCCTTAATGGGCCATTAAGGAAACAATGGCTGTAGACAATCCAATCTGGGGAATTTCCCAGAATCACACAGGTTGAAATATGGATATAACAAACATATTCCTAACTTCTTATACAGCTGCAATTCCTACACATAAACCATATACTCATTCCCAGCTAATTACAACCTTTCTATTGGTACCAAACTTGGCATAGTTCCTATGGATTATTGCAATTATGAAATATTATTAAGAAATAGTATCATAAATGGTCCCCTAAATCCAGATAGTGTCACAGCCTGCAACTCAGATTCCAGGACAAGTTGGACCAGGAGTCTAAGACCAAGTTCTCAGCAATAGTTAAAGAGGGCAAAGTAGTTTCTAAAGCCCTCCTACAATCTGCCCTAGACTCAGCGGCCATGGCCACTTCTTCCATGTCCTCCAAAGTAGTGAAGAGATGCTGTTCATGGCTTCAGGCCTCAGGCCTTCCACAGGAGGTCCAAACTGTCAAGGCTGTTTCCCTACTCTGGCGCTTAGAGTGCAGAAGGTGAGGCCTGCAAAAGTTTTAAAAACACTGGTCCTAAAGCCTTGTCATAAAACTCTTCAAGGCAACCAATTCCCTGGCCTTGGAGTGGTATTGCTGCCACCACCCAAATGCAAAACCTCTTGGAAACCCAGGAAGGTACACTTGGGAATATCGTGGGAGACCGTATCAAAAGCTTTGGTAAAGTTCAGGAATCTCACTTTCCCTATATCTACAGAGCCTGTTACCTCACCATAAAAGGCAATCAGGTTGGTCAGGCAGGACTTATCCTTGGTGAATCCATGCTGACTGTTCCTGATCACCTTCCTCTCTTCCAAGTGCCTCATGATGGATTCAATGAGGACCTCCTTCATGATTTTTCCAGGGACTGAAGTGAGGCTGACAGGTCTGTAGCTCCCTGGACTGTCCCAGGGAGAAAGGAGCTGCGGCTCCCTTCTTGCCGGGGAGCCGCAGATCCTGGGGAGAAAGGCGCCATGGCTCCCTTCTCCCCAGCTCAAAGTCGACTTAAGGAATTAAGCTGACTTAGGGCATCCACACTGATCTTAGGTTGACTTAATGAATCGACTTAGGCATTAAGTCGACCTAAAGAGTGGTAAAGATCCAAAGGGGTAGCCATGTTAGTTTGTTGCAGAGAAACAGAGTCCTGTGGCACTTTTAAAGACAACAGATTTATTTATCGCATGAGCTTTCATGGGAGAAAATCCCACTTCATCAGACACTTTGAAGATGGGAAACTTACAGAATGGGAGGAAATTAAATGCAGGGAAGTGTATGACATAGCATCAGGTCAGGCTGTAACAGCAAATCAAAATAGATGTTAGGATTCAAACACTGGGGAACAACATATAGATGAAGGCGAGGTCAAATCACCTGTTGTAATGAGAAAAGAATCTGTAGTCCCTGTTTAACCCCAAGGCAACTGAATCAAATTTGCATATAAATTCGAGTTCGCAGTTTCTCTTTGAAGCTGTGATTTGTAATTCATTTCTTTCAGCACAGCTATTAGCAAGTCGTCCATGGAGTGAGCAGAGAGATTGAAGTGTTCCCCTATTAGTTTTTGAGAATTGCAATTTCTGATGTCAGATTTGTGTCCATTTATTCTTTTGAGAAGAAACTGCCCTGTTTGTCCAATATATAAGGCAGAGGGGCATTTCCGGCATATGATGTCATAAATCACGTTGGTGGATGAGCAGGTGAATGAGTCCTTGATGGAATAGGTGGCTTGATTTGGTCCTGTGATGGTGTCCTTAGTGTAGATATGAGGGCAAAGTTGGCAGCATGGTCTGTTGCAGAGATATGTTCCTGCTTTAATGTTTCTGTTGTTTGATCTGTAGTTGCTAGTGAGTATCTGTTTAAGGTTGGGGGGCTGTCTGTAAGCGAGGAGAAGTCTGTCTCCCAAGGCTTGAGAGAGTGAAGGATCGTCTTGTAGAATAGGTTGTAAATCTTTGATGATGTGGTGAAGAGATCTGACTTGAGGGTTGTAGGTGGTGACCAATGGCGTTCTGTTGTTTCTTTTTCTTGGGCTTCTCCTGTAGTAGTTGACTTCTGGGCACCCGTCTGGCTCTTTCAGTCTGCTTCTTCACTTCTGCAGGGGGTAATGTAGTTTTAAGAATGCTTCATAGAGATCTTGAAGGTGTCTGTCTCTGTCTGAAGGATCGGAGCAAATGTGGTTATATCTTAGGGCTTCACTGTAGACAATGCGGCTTTATTTAGGTCAACTTAAACATCCTTAAGTTGACCTAACTTGCAAGTATAGACATACCCATAGACTCTAAGGTCAGAAGGGATCAATATGATCATCTAGTCTAACCTCCTGCACAATGCAGGCCACAGAACACCCACCCCTCCTGTACTAAATCTCTAACCTATGACTGAGTTATTAAACTCCTCAAATCATGGTTTAAAGACTTTAAAGTACAGAGAATCCACCAGCAAGTGAGCCATGCCCCATGCTACAGAGGAAGGTGAAAAAACCCAAGAGCCCTTGCCAATCTGCTCTGGTGGAAAATTCGGTCCCAATCCCAATATGGCGATCAGTTAAACCCTGAGCATGTGGGCAAGACTCATCAGTCAGACACCAAGAAAGAATGTTCTGTAATAACTCATAACCCACTTCATCTAATGTCCCATCAACATATCTACCACAGATATGGTGGACTTGTGCGTGTCCAGCCTTTCTAAATAGTCCTGACCCTGTTCTTTCACCACAGAGGCTGCTCCCCTCTTCCCCATTCTGTGCTGCCAGGGCAGGAGACTGGAAGCTGACCTTGTCAGAGGCAAAAAATGCATGGAGTACCTCAACTTTTTCCACATCATCTGTCACTGGCTGTCTCCCCCATTCTCTGAAAAAGCTTAATTACTTGGTACTTTTTCTCCCCCCCTCCCATCTTTACAGACAAAGGACAGCTCCATACACAAGCTGGGATGATTTAGTTAGGGTTGGTCCTGCTTTGAGCCAGAGCCAGGGGTGGGACACGATACCTGCTGAGGTCCCTTCCAATCCTCACCTGCTATGAATCTATGAACCTCAGTGTAGCAGATTTAAGTTAAATCTGAGAAAAATTCTCTAACCATGGGAACAGCAGGACAATGGAACAGATGCCTTGGGAGGTCGAGGAACATCCTTCACTGGTGATTTTCAAAAGGAGGCTGGATAGCCAGCTGTGGTGGATGGTTTAACTGTGCCTGAAACAGATGGTGGCTGACTAAGCAACAGGGCCCCAGATACCTTGTCTGAGCTCTCAGGGCCCATCCCCCTCTCCTGTCCCAAAGACTCCCCATGGCTCCCCCTTTCCCTTCCTGGCCCTGTCACACTCTGATCATTCACATCTGAATGGCGAGACTGCACATCCAGGAGCTGCCACGACAGATTTAACCAGAGGTGCTAGGACTACAGGACAGCGCTGCACCCGAACATGGAGCCATGGTGCTGGACACACGCTCCCTCTGGGGTCTGCTCTGAGGACTGCCCCCAACCAGCTCTGCCCCCCAGCACGAACATCGATCCACTGGGGTACATCCCACACTTACCTTCCACACGTAGCTCCATGTTTCCACTCTGTCGGTTCAGGGTGTAGATGACGGGAGCAGTTGTAGAGGCCGGCATCCACATCACCCACCCCAGGCAGGAGCAGAGAGGCATTGCCATGTCGCAGGCCCTCCGGGGACAGCCTGGCCCCCTCCCTGTGGTACAACGGGACATTATCAAACTCACCCACCAGGTGCTCCCCCATCCACCACTGCATCACCAGTTGCCACAGAGAAGTGACAACCCAGGAGCACATCAGAGCCTGGCTGGACCTGCACTTGGGAGAGGGAGATGGAGATCTGCAGGGTGCCTCCTGCACAGACAGACAGACAGGGCTACTCACTGCTCTGCTGGGTATGGGGGCAGCGGTGGGGGCAATCCAGGAGACCACCCCATCCTTCAGGGACTGCGCCCCGTCCTACCCCCACCCCTGTGTTCCCCTGCCCGTGCCATGAGAACCTGCCTCCTCTCTGTGAAGACCGTCAGAGCCCTGAGGAGGAGGTCTGGGGGAGTCAGCAGGTCCAGGCTAAGGCTTGGCAGCCATACATCCCACGTGGGCTGGGCACTGTGTTCCTGCATGGTAGGTGGGGCTGGAGCTCCTGGCAGAAGAAGTGGAATGTTTTCGGTTTTCACAGCTCAGCGTGCAACCATTACATGGTTCCCAGGTAGGGTTACTAGACGTCAGGCAGAAGGAGGACATGTCCACCTTTTTACCTTCATGCCCTCCATCTGGCAGTCAATGTGCCCCCTAAGAATATTTCTGTTGTTCAACTGGTTCTCCATTGTTTTCATGCTGCCATGCATTCATTAATCATTACCCATTTTCCATGACATACTATGGTAAAGACAGTTATATTAATACTACATTTTCCCCATGTCCTTTTTGTACTTCCCTGTCCTCCTTTCCATGCTTTGGTATCTGGTAATCCTATTCCCAGGTGTCATCGCCCACCCAGTTACTCCTTGAGTGCCTCACACCCTCTGCCCAAACCACCCACACACCCATCTCCCTGGCTACTCACGGGTCTCGCTGGCCACCATCAGCAGCAGCCCTGGGCCAGGTGCTATGGCGGGGGGCATCAGCATCGTCCACCCCAGCCCAGCCCTGGGTACTTTTGATTTCACTTTTGTGGGGCTGGGCCAGCTGGGGCTGAGATAAGGGCCAAGGGGGCAGGAGGGCACAGGCAATCCAGGAAGTTTTTGGAGAATATTGAAGACAACTTCCTAGTACAAATGCTGGAGGAACCAACTAGGGGCCTTGCACCTCTAGACCTATTGCTCACAAACAGAGAAGAATTGATCGGGGAAGTAGAAGTAAATGGCAACCTGGGCAGCAGCGACCATGAGATGGTAGAGTTCAGGATCCTGATCAATGGAAGGAAGGAAAGAAGCAGAACACACACCCTGGACTTCAGAAAAGCAGATTTTGGCTCCCTTAGGGAGCTGATGGGCAGGGTCCCATGGGAAGCTGATCTGAAGGGGAAAGGTGTCCAAGACAGCTGGCTGTATTTTAAAGAAACCCTGTTAAAGGCACAGGAAGATAACATTCCGATGTGCAGAAAGAACAGCAAATGTGGACGGCAACCAGCGTGGCTTAGCAGGGAACTTTGCGGGGAGCTGAAACATAAAAGGGAAGCTTACAAGAAGTGGAAGCTTGGACAGATGACAAGGGAGGCGTATAAAGATATTGCTCGGGACTGCAGGGATAAAATCAGAAAGGCCAAAGGACAATTGGGGTTGCAGCTAGCAAGAGATGTGAAGGATAACAGAAAGGGGTTTTATAAGTATATCAGCAACAAGAAAAGGATCAGAGGTGGTGTAGGTCCCCTACTGAATGGGGCAGGCATCCTCGTGGTGGATGATGTGGAAAAGGCTGAAGTACTCAATGCTTTTTTTACTTCAGTCTTCACAGGGAGGGCCAGCTCCCAGGCTACTACATGGGGTAACGCGGAATGGAGAGGAGAGCAGCCCTCGGTGATGGAAAGTCAGATTAGGGAACATTTAAAGAAATTGGATGTGCACAAGTGCATGGGGCCGGATGAACTGCATCCGAGGGTGCTGAGGGAGTTGGCGGAAGTGATTGCAGAGCCGCTGGCCATTATCCTTGAGACCTCGTGGTGAACGGGGGAGGTCCCGGAGGATTGGAAAAAGGCAAATATAGTACCTATCTTTCAGAAAGGGAAAAAGGAGGATCTGGGGAACTACAGACCAGTCAGCTTCACCTCAATCCCTGGGAAAATCATGGAGCAGGTCCTCAAAGAATCCATCCTGAAACACTTGGAGGAAAATAGAGTGATCAGGAAGAGTCAAAGTGGATTCACCAAGAGCAAATCGTGCCTGACCAACCTGATTTCCTTCTATGATGAGATGACTGGATTTGTGGATGAGGGAAGAGCCGTTGACATGGTATACCTTGACTTTAGCAAGGCTTTTGATACGGTTTCCCACAGCATTCTCGTTGGCAAGTTAAGGAAGTATAGGTTGGATGAGTGGACCGTAAAGTGGATCGAAAGCTGGCTAGATCAACAGGCTCAGCGAGTAGGAATCAATGGCTCGATGTCTGGTTGGCAACCGGTAACGAGTGGAGTGCCCCAGGGGTCGGTCCTGGGGCCGGTTCTATTCAACATCTTCATTAATGATCTTGATGATGGAATAGACTGCATGCTTAGTAAGTTCGCGGATGACACCAAGTTGGGGGGAATGGTAGATACTCTGGAGGGCAGGGACAGGATCCAGGGAGACTTGGACAAATTGGAACGCTGGGCCAAAAGAAACCTCATGAGGTTCAACAAAGAGAAGTGCAAAGTCCTGCACTTAGGACGGAAAAAAAATCCCATGCACTGCTACAGGCTGGGGACCGATCAGCTAAGTAGCAGCGCTGTAGAAAAGGACCTGGGGGTTATGGTGGACGGGAAGATGAATATGAGCCAACAGTGTGCCCTTGTTGCCAAAAAGGCCAATGGCATATTAGGCTGCATCAGTAGGAGTATTGCCAGCAGATCAAGGGATGTGATAATTCCCCTCTATTCGACACTGATCAGGCCGCATCTGGAGTACTGTGTCCAGTTTTGGGCTCCCCACTACAGAAAGGATATGGACAAATTAGAAAGAGTCCAGCGGAGGGCAACAAAAATTATTAGGGGGCTGGGGCACATGACTTATGAGAAGGGACTGAAGGAACTGGGCTTATTTAGTCTACAGAAGAGAAGACTGAGGGGAGATTTGATAGCAACCTTCAACTACTTGAAGGGGTGCGCCAAAGAAGAGGGAGGTAGGCTGTTCTCGATGGTAACAGAGGACAGAACAAGGAGCAATGGTTTCAAATTACAGCTGGGGAGGTCAAGGTTGGATATTAGGAAAAACTTTCTCACTAGGAGGGTGGTGAAGCATTGGAATGGGTTACCTAGGGAGGTGGTAGAATCTCCATCTTTGGAGATTTTTAAGGCCCGGTTAGGCAAAGCCCTGGCTGGGGTGATTTAGTGGGAGTGGTCCTGCTTTTTAGCTGGGGGTTGGACTAAATGACCTCGTGAGGTCCCTTCCATCCCTATGATTCTATGAGGGGGGAGCAGGAGCTGGTCCAGACCCACAGCCCGGGGCTTCGAGTGCCAGGGACCCACTGCCCCAGGGTACAGAGATCCGGGCAAGGACCCAGGGGAACTGGCCTAGCCAGGCTGCGGGGCACATGTGGATCAAGATTGTCTTGGGGGGAGGGAGAGCAGAGGAATGAGGGGTCTGTGTTCTCGTGGATCCCCCTCAAAGGTGGAGAGCCCCTCCCAGGGAAGGAATAGTCAGGCATCCCATGGCTGGGGGGGAGGTCCGTAAGCCAAGGGTGGGGAGCAGTGGGGCTGGAGGGGGTGAGACTGGGGATTCTCCTCCCACCCACCCCCCAAGGGGGAAGAGCCAGGAGTCCCAGGGCTTGGGGATCTGTGAGCCAGGAGATTCCCCTGGGAAAGGTGAGCAGCCTCAGGGCTGGGGCATTTGTAAGCTGGGGAAGCAATGTGGGGGCAGTCTGTGAGCCAGGGAATCCCCCCCTCTTATTGGTATCTACAAGTGCTACCAGCTGAGCATCACCCTGCATTTCAGGCTGGAGATTGCTCCCCGAGCTCCCCCCTCATCTAGTTTCTCTTGGTTCAGCGAGCAGCTTTGTGTGCTGGGTGCTGGCTAGGTGCAGGGCTGGCAGTTTGTTCCAGAACTGACTTCAGCACCTGCCAGGCCCAGCTCGGAGTCCCTGGGAGCCTGGAGCATGACCAGCACTGAGCCATCCCCACCTACAGGCTGGTGTAGCCTCACAAACACAGACTCACAAACCGAGATGCAGAATTCGCTTTCTCTGGCCCAGAGGATGTAAGAGGACTCAAAATGTGACATGGGACACCAACGAAGATATTCAGTGTAACAGAAACTGGAACCGTAGCAAAATGTGATAAGCATCAGTTTGTGAGGCTATAGCGCTGGCTGGGCTCTCGCCTCCCAGGGACTCTGAGCTGGGTCTGGAACACGCTCCGGGAAGTGATTACCTAGAGTGTCCCTGGGCCTCCCACCTGGAAACCTGCCTGGATGGGCTTTGTTCAGGTTCTGAGGAAGCTAGATCCGGTCCAGCTCTGGTGGACTGACCGTGCTCTACTCTCCGCAGAGCAGCCTGGAAACTGCCACAGATTTCTCACTGGACATTTGTTTTAAAAAATTTCCTCCAAACATTTTCTGGCTCTTCATCCCTCGCTGGGCGCTGCCTTGTTCTGGAGTTTTTTTCTGCTTTCAGAAATCAAACATTTTTAATGGAAACAGAAAGTTTGACTCTTAAATCTAAAACTGGAAAATGTAAATGTGCTGGAAATTTTTGTTAATTTGGTCAAGAAGCCATTACAAAGGAGTCACCCAGTTTGAACCAGGCCCCAGCCCAAGCTGACCGCTGCCACTTATGAAAAGCTGGTAAGAAATAAGGGATAAAAGAACCAGAACCCCTGGTTATGTTGCAGTTTCCAGGCTTTTAAGCTCACCACTCTGGTCTCCAGAAGATGGAGATAGAACAGTGAATCCAAACAGCTCAGCTCTCTGTGACCCAGAAAAGCAGACAAAGAACAACTTGGAGTTCACTGACATTTACACAGCACAGGGGGGAAATAAGCTACCCACCTACCCCCAGTGATATAGTTCAATCTGTGTATACATTGACTCCCCTCCCATGTGCGCTGTACTTGCCTTTCTGCCATGCAAATCACACTCGCAGCAGCATCTGTGCCCCAGGGGATGGGGTTTGGAGGGGTCTCAGGGTGTCCTCCACTGGGGGCAGGGTGGTCCTGGTGGGGATCCTCTCTAGGGCTGAAGGGGAAGATTCCTGTTGTACCAGCTCCACCCCCACCCCTAACACTCCCCTCCCAGCTATCACAATGTTTGTGGTGAGAGAGAAACTTTTATTGCCATGTGTTCACAGGGGCAGTCCACACCCCCAGCCGCTTAGATCTGGGTACGGAAATGCAGGCTGCTCCCTTCCATGCGGCGCTGGTAATGGGCATCAAACACCTCACTCTGCGCCACTGTGAAATAGTTCTTCCAGTTGCCAACCTCACCTGGGGAGGAGAGGAAGTATTAGCAGGAAAACTCCCTCCACTAGCAAATGCTGCCTCCCCATCTCTAGCTACAGGACCCTAGCTCCAAAGAATGCCTCCATCCATGCCATGCAAGTCGCAGATTTCCTACAATCCTTAGCAATTGAGTCACAGGACAAGATAGTCGGGAAGAATGTCACATGGACTCAACCCAAGGGGATTTACTCAGAATCCTTTGGCAGAGCTGAGAGGACATGATCTCTCCTCTTCCCTGCCACCACCCCCCCGCCCCGACACTAGTGAGCAGGACCACCTGCAAGAGACTATGGGTAATAAGGCATGACTCCCATTGGGGTGGCCATTAGGTTTCACATCAAGCAGGCATTACCCAGAATGCCTTGCTCAGTTGCCCCAGGCCGTGTATTAAAGGGATACAAACCAGTATACAGGGAACTTTCCATTCAGAGCCAGTGGGGTAATTACCCACAATCCCCTAGGGTCTCCTCTCCCTCCTTCTCTGTGCTTACCCTTGCGCATGAAGGGGCTGACGTCTTGGTCTAAGATGGTGCTGGGGACACTGCTATAGTTGGCCATGGGGTTTTCCTTCATGACCTGGAAGGAAGTTTGCCAGACGATCTTCTCCAGAACCTCTGGGGGCAGCTCCACCTCCAAGAAGTCCATGACCCTGCGGATCTCCCGGGCTGGGTCCTGGTGGGAGAGAGGGATAGTGACCTAAGCACCCTTTGATACCCGCTATCCAAGGGCAGAGGGATGCATATGGATTACAGGGATGCCTGGGGTTTGGTATCCACACAATAGTTCCCCCCAAAATATCATGTGAGGTCTGTAATGAAAGACTGTGCTGCACTAGTTGTCAGAGACCTTGGAAGATGTAGGTATGGAAAATACATTAAGAGTTATGTGTAGATACTGACAATTATGTTCTCTAGGTCTGTGAGCCAAGGTGGGTCACCAAAAGTTGACCTGTGTACCCCTATTGGGCAGTGTGGGAGAGACTCTCATCTCATTCTGGTTGGCATATCTGAGTTTCTTCAGATCTCTGGGTAGAACCATCTAGGTCCAATAGCTTCTCACTGTTTAACAGATCAATTATCCCTTCAGTCTGTGAGGACAAGAAACCAGCTGGTTTGATCTTTGGAAGAGAAATTTCAGCCCAAATGGTTGAAAACACTGGGGAAAGGATTTGGAATAAACAACCTTGTAGGAGACAGGGGAATGAATGCTCTTGGGAGTGACATTTCATCTATAGAAAGCAGGGTATGATTTTTTAAATGATGTAAGCATTTCCCCCCCATTCTATCACTTGACTTTCTCTTCTTTGCAGATACACTTATTGCTATCTCTACAAATACAGGTAAGCGCTGAGCTATGCAGAGCGGTGACCCTGAGTTGAATCTTACAAGCTGTGTGCTCGGATTCTTTGGAGAAGAGGTGTGACACTGTCCGGGCCTACGGGACCACTTATGATTGTTTTCATATTAATATTGCAGAATTGCAACAATCCATAGGAGGTATGGCATGTTTGGTACCAACAGGAAGGCTAGGAATGATTATATTGTTTATGTCAGTTATCATGTCTGTATTAGAAGGTATGAATGCGTTTGTTATATCTGTATTCCAACTAGTGTGATTCTGAGAAACACCCCAGACTGTACATTTGCAGTCACTGTCTCCTTAATGGCCTATTAAGGGAATTACAGTTACAATAGGCCTGGGGAGAAACCTGCCCAGTGAGTCACCCAGACTGACCATGTGACTCAACTCCATTTTGATTAGAAAAATCTCCACACAGCATGGGGAAGGCCAGAGGTGACAAAAGGAGCTACACCCAACTCCATTTTGTATTCAGTCTCCACTCTATAGCCAACACCCATCCCTGGAACTATTCATCTGCAACTGGACAAAGGATTGAGGCCTACCCAACTGTGGGGTGTCTACCAAAGAAACTGATCATGCCTGCAAACTCCTTATTCTTCCAAGGACTTGTTTTACATGGACTCTTAGTCATTTGTAGGTATGTGATTCACTTTGACCCTTTAACATCTCTCATATTTTGTTTTTCTTTTCTTTTTATATTAAACCTTTAGTTGTAGCTACTAAAGGATTGGTTGGCAGCATGTTACTTTGGTTTAAGATCCAAACCTATGTTGCTCTGTGTAATGTGGCTGGCCCTTTACGGTCTGGGGAACCTATCTCTTTAAGAGACCGTGCGGCTAGGTAGGAATCAGAGGAACTGGAGTGCAATAAAGGGGGCTGTTTCTATTTTGTTATGTTTCATGATAACCAGTGTGGGGAATCAGAAGCATGGTGTGTTGTCGATTGGGAATCTGGTTTAAGTGCCACCCATCAGTGTTTGGGAGAGTTTGGCTTTCAGTTTTACAGCTCGCCCTGATTTTTGTACATTCAGGAGGTTATCCCAGGAGGCTCTGGTCACAAGAGGATCTGTAAGAAGCTCTGTGAGTGTTCAGTGGGTTGGGTTTGGATACTCCAGAATGTCTTTCTGAGGTGTCGGGCTGGCGTGCACCTAGCGCTAACTTGGGCAGAGAACGGGAGGACTGCAGAGGCTTGGGAAGGCAGAGCTTATGCTGCCAGGGGCTGGTGGCTGCCGGGAACTGACCACAAGCACAGACAAGACCACCATGCTATGGGCAGGTTACACTGAGGTGACCCAGAACCCTGGATACCAGGGGAGTGTCACAAAGTCCTCCCCAAGCATCCCGTCCCCACGTGCCACATTCACCTCTTTCATGTCCTCATAGAAGACGTAGAGGATGTTGTGATTGGTCCGTTCATCCCAGTATCGACAGACATGGTCGTACCATGAGCCCCAGGCCACTGTGGGGAGACAGGTCAAGTTTATATCACCAGAGTCATAGAACGTGACCTTTGCTGTGGTAAACATATGGATTCACCCCAAGTGGCAATTACCGAGAATTCCTTGCTTGTCTTTCCCTTTGGTTAAAGCCCAGTCCATTTAAGGACCAGTCCATATACCCCCATGGGAGAAACCTCAGGTCTGGCACCAGTGGAGCCTCTTACCCACAATCCCATAGGGCCCCAGAGCATAGAAGGGGTTGTGGAAGGGAGAGGGAGCTGCCAGGGGCCTCTGAACCTGCCCCTCCCCAACACTACTGACATTTCTCCTCCATGAATTTGCGCAGATAGAGCTCCCAGGGTCCCGGCTCTGGTTGCGTCTTGTTCATCTGGTCGAAGAAGTAATAGGAGACCACGTTATCCTTGGCATTTCTAGCCACGTAGATCACCTGGGGAGGAGAAAGACGTGGCTGTGGGGTGGGATATAGAGGGATCCCAGAGCTGGGACAGCAGGGACAGTGTGTTAGAAATGAGGAACACTGGCAGAGCTGTTGAGTAGAGAGGGGGATGGGGAGGGTATCTCTTGCCTTGCACCTGTTCTCCCAGAAGGACTTGGGAACCAACTGGAAGGGCAGGTGGGTCTTGATGACTCGGGGGGAAGGAACATCCACCAGCTGCTGCACACCTACAGGAGACCAGAGCAGAGGGAGCATTGGCTTTGGGGACAGTCCAGCGAGGGGGAGGGAGTTACAGTCTTGCCCCCTTCCCTAGCAGGCACCCACCTGAGGGCATCGGAGGAGTGGGGCAGATCTCCAGGAATGGCATCCGGATGTGGGTGGGGGCTCGATGGGCCTTTTCCACATCCCCTCGCACCAGGATCAGGTCCACGATCTCCTGCATCCATGTGGTCCCTGGTGAGATTCAGTCAGAGACTGAGACAACCCCTCCCTGCTCATGCCAAAGAGGTGCTGTAATGTTTCCCTCCTTCTATCTGGACTGTGTACAGCTGTGCCACCCCACTCCAGGGCCCCAGCCCACCTCACCTTGGTGTGTGACCCTCCCCACTGGGTCAGCTCACGCCCAGCCGCCTATGTGTAATCAGTCCCTCACCCAATGAAAGAGCGCTCTAACTAGCCACTTATGGGATGGTCCCCTAGCAAACACCCCGAGTCTCAGATGCAACCCTGGGAACTTCCATCTTGCAGGAATCAGGACACTCACTGATCACTGCAAGCTCACTTACACCAGTCGGTCAGTTTAACAAAGAAACTGATACGCACTAACTGCTCTTAATAAAGCCTTCACACATACTCAACTAACATTGCACTGCTTTAGATAAAACAAACAAAATCCTATTGTAGTCAATAAATTTTATAAGTGGATATAAAATAAGTCATAAACATAAAACGAGAACAATTTGGTAGAAGAGATCATCATAATCAAATAAACGATAACTCACATTCTAAACTAAGATCACTGTTATAGTCCATATCTAGCTTACCCACAGGTTCTGGCAGCTCATGATTTTGCCAACCGATTCTCCTCACCCTCTGTAGCAGTGGGGTGGCACCACTATGGCCCCAAAGGGGTTAAAAAGGGGCCTGGCTGCAGCAGCCAATCAGGGATGAGCTGCCAGTATATAAGAGGGAACAGCAGGGTTAGTTATTCATTCTGGCCTGGGCAGCTAAGGGGGAAGGTTCTCCTGCTGGCTGGCTGGCGGAGCCAGCATCCTGGAGAGCTCACAGTGTGGCCACGGAGAGCTGACCGGCGCCAGGAAGGCAGCCAGAAGAGCAGAGGCTCTGGAGCAGCGGTCCAGGGGCAAGGAGGCGTGGAGGGACAGCGGCTGGGATTCTGGAGCAGTAGGCCAGAGCCAGAGGTAGCTGGGGCTGGAGCAGTGATCTGAGGGCTTGGTGCCAGTAGCAGATGGCGGCTGGATCCAGAACAGTGAGGAGGTGGCGAGTGACATGAGGCTGCGGGGAAGTGTCCCAGTTAGTCTATGCCCAGTGAAGTACAGAGACTGGTGGGAGGTAGAGCCTCACTGGAGGCACATAGGGTCCCTTTTTAACCCTTTCCTGGCCATAGTGGAGCCATTGCACCGTCCCCCCCCCCCCCCCCCCCAGATAGATTTCACAGTACCTAGTGTTGCATTGAAGACGGAATCCATTGGAAGAACCTCAGACAAAAGCATCTTTCTTTTGACCTGTCTTTCTCAACCCCATCCTTCCTGGGGTCAGGTGACTGACTCTGTCTGGAAAGGGGCAGGTGATCTGCCCCTCTTGAACCAAGTGCTATAGATGCTTAGCTAGTCCATTGTTTTGATCTGCATACCTCTGTTTGCCTGTATGCACTCAAGCCAAGTGAGACACATTTGGAGATATGCCCTGGCAGATTTTAATATCTGTACACATGGATGATGTTACAGGCCACATGTTACCATACCAGCAATGTAGAGCATGCTATGAGTGTTCCACAAACACCTCACAAGACACACTCTGCATTAGACCAGACACAGTTACACTGTGAGGCTGAACAGGAAAAATACACACATCCCATTACAAGGATGTCCATGGGGTGCAGCATGTCACAGGTGCTCCCCAGAACCCTTGGCCAGAAACAGTCATATACTACAGCACCCCCTACTGGGAGAAGCTGGGGTGGGGTAGGTGGGAGCTCCCCCCCCCCAACCGCCACCCAGTGCCTCAGTGTGAGGAAGTGGTGATACTTTTGTGATTTTTTTTTTTTTTCTCTCTCTTGGTTCTATGTGTGCCTCATCTTCTCCACATGTGTTGCTCATGTATGTCGGTGATGGGACCCACGTGTGTAAACACTGCAGAGACCACTGGATGGCGTTGGGCCTTCCCCAGTCACATGTAGGCAGATCCAGCCAGAACTCCCTACCACCGCCAGACCTGTTGTACAGGTTGGGGCAGGTGAAGATCAGGGGAGTGGCCACTTAGCTCAGGAAGGAGATAAAGGACTGGAAGGGGCTAGGACTGATGGTGGTTGGGGGAGGAGGCCAGTCCCCGAGGAAGGATGTGGTGGGGAGGAAGCCCTGAGAAGGGGCCTCCCCAGGTGGTAGCTGCTGTAACTGCTAATAAGGCTACTAGCCCAGCCATTCTATGCTGTGATCCTGAGAACTAATAAACCTTTCTGACTTCCACACTGGCTGGGAATTGCTCTGACTGCAGAAGGAGTGGTGTATGGCCCATTGGTCATGGAGGGTGTGACGCTCTCCAGATTTAGGGGACCATTTCTGATACTATTTCATAATTGCAACAATCCATAGGAGCTATGCCATGCTTGGTGCCCATAGAAAGTTTAGGATTTGCTGAAAATGATTATATGTTTTATGTGTAGGAATTCTATCTGATTAGAAGTTATGAATATATTTGTAAATCTTGCATGTTGACAAGTTCCAAAGAAGTAGCCATGTTAGTCTAGTTCAGCAAAACAAATAAGGAGTCCTGTGTCACTTTTAAAGACTAACAATTTTATTTATCGCATGAGCTTTTGTGAGAGAAAATCCTTCAGAGCATCTGATGAAGTGGGATTTTCTCCCATGAAAGCTCATGCAACAAATAAATTTTAGTTTTTAAAATTGACACAAGACTCCGTATTTGTACCTTATTTGCACCGGTCCCACCCCCTGCTGTGCCATTCCTGCCCCCTGATGCACCAGCCCCCCCCCCCCCAGGCCTAATCCAGCCCAGGTTCCCCTGCTGGGGGCTGAGGCCAGGTCCGGTTCCTGCTGCTAGCGGCCCGGACTCCTGTCCCCACTGCTGCTGGTGCCCCCAGGTCCCTGGCCGGGACTGGATCGGGTGGCTGCAGATCCGGGCCAGAGGGGGATTGGGGCTGGATTGGGCTGCCACCACCAGCAGCCTGACCCGAGATCCCTTGCTGGGGTTGGGGCTGGATCCTGCTGGCACCACGGTGGTCCGTGCCCAGGTCCCCCGCCAGGATCAGGCTGCTGCCACCAGCAGTGGCTGGGGCCAGATTCTGCTGCTGCTAGTGGCGGCCCAACCCCCAGTCCCCCGCTGGGGTCAGGGCAAAATCAGGCTGCTGCCATCATGGTGGCCTGGCCCTGGGTCCCCTGATAGGGCCAGCCCAGATGTGGGGGGGAACTCAGGGCATTCGCAGGCTCTATAAGCCTGCACTGCCCATGGGAGTCAGGACCCTTGTGCTGGGACTGGGGGCTTGTGTCCCCTGTGCCAGCACCAGCAACATCTGTGGTTTTAGTTACTATGGGATTGGCTGGATGCATGGCATTTTGGGTAAGATCCAAACCTGTATTGTTGTGTATATTGTGGCTGACCCTTTGGGGTCAGGAGAAACCTTCTTGAGTAAAGAGCTTGGAGTTGTGAGCAACTCGTCTCTTTACTAAACCCAGTGGCTACTTGGGAACACAGGCGCTGAAATACAACAAAGCGGGGTGCCTAGGGTTTCATATGCTTCTCAATAACCAGTGTGAGGAATCAGAAGCATGGTTTGTTACTGATTGGGAGACTGGCTGAAGTGCCCCCTGTCAGGGGTTAGAGAGCTAGGCTCTCAGTTTTGCAGCTTGCCCTGAGCTCTGCATATTCAGGTGTTTACCCCAGGAAGCCCCCCACTGAGGAAGTCCCTGACAAAGCAGGAGTGCTGGACCCTTCTTGGTCAGATGGAGGAGACCACTTTGCAGGGGTGGGGAGAGCCCAGGAGTGGCTGACACCTCCTCAGGCACTTTCATCCTGTCTGGCTGTGCTGAGAAGAGGGTGGGTGTGTGAAGACCCAGGAGGAGTGGGGCAGATTCCATCATGGCTGAGTACTGATCCACAAGGAGAAGAAAGGACCATAGCACTATTCCTGTGGGGCTCTGTCACACTCCACCCACCCCCACAGCACCTCCCCCACATCCTGGAAAGGCTGGGCTGGTGCCCCCCCCCCCAAACCCAGTGCCTGCACCCTAACCTCACCGTGGTCCTTTAAGGGAAGAGGTCAGGCTGGGTAGCTGGGAGTGCCCCACCCTACCACCAGAGCACACCCCACTGAGAGAGGCCAGGCTGGGATAGTTTGGACCCCCACCCATGCACTCAGTGCTCCCACCCTGTCCATACAGCACCCCCCCAACTGGGAGATGCTGAGCTGGGTAACAGAGCTCCCCCCTCCAGCCAGTTCCCCCACCCCCTTAGTGCTCCCTGCTAGGAGAAGCTTGGGCTGAGGTATCTGGGAGATTCCCCCAGCACCTCAGCCCCCCACTCCCACAAGCCGTACTCCAGCCCCAGGATATGCAGCTCCACCTGGTGGGAGAGGCCAGGCTGGGGTAGCTGTCAGCTCCCTTCACTGCAAGTGCATCTACCCCCCACAGCACCCTGTTGCACTAGGCTGGGCTGGGCTCTTACCTGCCTTGGGGTAGGTGGCGATGAGGAGGTCATCAGGCCGGGCCTGGAAGTCTTCAATGGGACCCCACTGCTGGACGATGGGCTCCATGAGGGGGATCCCGTGGACCATGTGGAGGGGGAAGCGGTGGAAGGTGTCGTGGTGGTCATGCAGTGCCTCGCTGTAGTCCTTTGAAGTTGGCATGGCTGCTGCTTCAGAGAGAGCCTTGCTTAGGAAAAGGGAGCCCTTGAGATCCTGCAAGGGGGATCGTAGCTGGGGAGCAGAGTGGGCTCTGAGGTGCTGGGGTCCTAGTTGGGGGCAGTAAATGATCTGTACCTTGGTCTGTCCCACAGAGCCTCCTGTGGACACACAGACAGGGTACACTGTGGACAAACCACTAAGCTGAGTTTCCTGCTCTCTGCTTCCCCCACCCTCCTGCCAGTGCATCCTTGCCCAGCATTCACACTCCCAGTTTCCCCCTCACCCCCTCCTCACAGTCCCCTGGCAGTGACAGCCCCCACAAATGGCATGACCCCACACAACTTCTGCTGCCTCCGCACAGGATCCCCCTGCTCTTCTCAGCCCACCTCCCCTGAGCCCCTCCTCTTTTACACCCTCAAGATCCTTGCATCCCCTTTCTGACTCCCTGCCCCCATGAGACCCCTGCTGCCCCCCAGCATTTTCCCCACAGTGCTGGGGGTGCTCCCAGTTAGATATGTTGTGTAGATGGATTATATTCTGATAATAAGGAGGCAGCAACCTCTCAGCTCCATGCTGAACCTTTATTGTCTAGCGCCAGGGCAAACCAGACAGATTTTCCTAACACTAAAACAACCCACCCATCTATCGTAGCAACCCCAATGACCTTAGGTAACCCAGGACACCACACTCCCAGGAACTGAGGTGGGGGTTGGGGGTACAGTGGCCAGACAGCCTCATGCCCTGGTGCAGGGACTTGGGAGCCCTTCCTGCTCCACCTCAGCCTCACCCCATGGTGTGAACAGTCATTAATTTTGACTGACTGACTGTCTCACACACACACCCACACACCCGTGCTGTCTTCGGGGTGCCGGGCCAAGGGGTCTTGGGCCCAGATTAACAAAGGACAGGGAGTCAGGCAGGGGGTGCTTGGGGCTATGGGGCAAAGAGGGATCGGGAGGGAGGCTCTGAAGTGGGTGGTATGAGGGGCTGATGGGACATGGAGGGGAATTGATGGGAGGGATTCAGGAAGGTTTGGGAGCCATTGATGGTGCAAGGGTCATTTGGAGCACCATGAGGAATTTGGGGGATAGCATTATGAAGGGATGCAGGGGGCAAGGGAGGAGGAGAGCTCAGGGTGGAACTCAGTGGCTGCTGGCTCTGGTGTCTCTGACGGGGGCTTGGTGACTCTGGTTGGCATGTGGGGGGAACTCGGGGGCTGGTGTTTGGTGTCTCTGGCAAGGGCAGGTGAGGGATCTGGGCCAATGACTGTGGCGACTCTGGTATGGCCATGCATCTTGAGACTGGCTGTCACTCTGCACTCAGTGGTTCTTCCTTCCTGCCATTGGCCCTTACGCCCTCCTTGGTCCTGTTACACAGAGCAAATGGCACCAGTAACTTTGGGGAGCTAATGGGAACTGCTCAGGGGCACAGAGGAGAGAGGAGACCCTTGTGCTGGGCAGGGACTCCCTGACCCCTGATGATGATCTCATGTAGCGAAGGGTGCTGGCCCAGTCCCAGGCATGGAGCCGGCCCTGACCTAAGAGCTCTCAGACCACTGTTCGCCCAGTTGCTTTGCCATCTGCCCCCACTATTATGTCCCCCATTCTCCCGTCAGCCCCTGTCCTGTGGTAATTTACAGCTCACGGGGGTGACAGTGGCTGACATCACAAGGTGGGCAGGCTCCCAGGGAAGGCATCACCCATACCCCTCCTTGCTTGTGCCTGGTTCCCTTCCCCCCACTGACAGAGGTTGGTCCCACCCTGGCACAGGTGTTGGCTGCATGTTCTTTCAGAGCTGCTCCCCCCCCCTGCGCAGAAGGGCCCTGCAGACCTGGATTGAGTCGTCCAACAAATCCGCACAGCCCTGGATTCAGCAGGAAGGTTTATTGCTGATGAAGCACGGTGATAGGACCTGGAAGATTTAGGGAGACATGAAGACACGTGCTTGTGTCAGTGGACAAAGCTCAGTGACCGGCAGGAATTTCCTTTCCCCATGTGGCTGGCCAGACACTCCCCTTGAGACCCATCTCAGGCTTGCACTGCCTGCTGCAGAGAATTTGCAGAAAAGCAGGTGAGGGCTCTGGCCTGGAAACCTCTCACGTGGAGTGGTCATTGCCTCCCAGATTAACCCCTCCCTACCCAGGCCCTAAGAATCCAGGGCAGAGCTGGGAACAGAGCTGGTAACAAACAGGGAGTTACCCTATTACTTGGTCTCTGGCAGGCTCCCCTCCCTGAGAGTCCATAGGGAGGAACTCACTACAGGTCTGGTCTCAGCTTGTCACCCTAGAGGTGTGCCTGAGAGGAACAGGATGTTGTTGAGTCTGGCAGCACCCCTCTGCCAGGGGATGGTATGGGAGGTTGTCTCAGGGGGCACATGCCCATCCCTCAGAGGAGGCGAGGAGGGGATGTAGAAGCGAGTACCTGCTCGTCGTCCCGGGGCCGTCCGGTGGCCCACTTTTGATGTCCAGCTGGGACAGCAGATGCACCACTTTACAGCCTTCGTCACAGTCACAGCTCCGTTGGGTGGGTAAATATAAACGTCTTTAGCCTCCGGCCTCCAGGAGAGGTGGGGCTGGCAACAGCAAACAGTCTTTGACCCCTGGCCTCCAGGCGAGGCGGGGCTGGCAACAGCAAATAGTTTTTGGCCTCAGAGAGCCTGCAGACCCGGAATAAGGGTTAGATTCTTCCTGTTAGGCTTGCACCTGCTGTGAGGAATAATCAAGCTCTGGGTGGGTGGCGGAATGGAGGGGGCTGCAGGACCACCCAGCCCCACTGCATCCCAGACCAAAGCCCTCTCAGGGAGTGGGGCGCCAGTCACTGGGTCAGCGGGCCTGCTGCAGTGCTCTGGCTCGGTGGCCTCAGATTCGGTCTGGCAACTGCCTGCTACCCCTGGGCTACTTCCTCCCGTCCCAGTCCTAGGTACCTGCAGCCGTGTCTGTCCTCTGGGTCATCAGGGTATACCGCTCGGGGGATGCTCAGCAGGCCCTCACTGTCAGCTGGTGACAAGTCTGTCAGCTCGCAGGTCTCATCGGCTAGCGGTAGCTCTCTGGCCCTTCAGCACAGGGTAACTCCTCTAGGTCCTCTGCTTTGGATAGTTTCAGGGACTCTCCTTCTGATCCTCCTGTGGGGCCCGGCGGTGGGGTCTCCAGTGCTGGGGAGTACTACCTGGGGTTGGGAGCCTCCGGTCTGGGGAAGGGAAGGTCCTCTGCTTGGGCTGGTTCGGGCAGCCGGCTAGAAGCAGCTGACTCCCTCCTTGGAGCCTCCCAAACTGAGGCTTCAGGCCTGCTTTTTATGCTTCCTCCGCCCCCCTGCTTCGGGGCCTGGGGCTCCGCAGTAGCCAGCCTGAGCCAGTAGGGGGAGTGCAGCCCTCTACTCATATCTGGGTCAGAGGATGGCCACTCCACTTCGCTACTGGGGGGAAAAAAAGGGGAAAATTCCAAGGCTGAAGGGACCCCGCCCCTCCAACCCAGACTCCTTCCAGCCCAGGCCAAGCAGGTTCACATCCCTACAGCAGGCGGAGTTACTGAGCCCAAAGCCTGGGCTGCACCTGAATGGTGCAGAGGCCACTGGTGCTGCTTTATAGGAGCAGCATGAAACTGTCCCAGCACCAGCAGGAAGTGCCCCCCAAGATACACCCTGCCCCATTGCATCTGTCTGACAGTTGTCACCCCAAAGGCCCTAGAACCTTCCTGCCCCTAATATTCCATCACCACCTATGGCCATGGAACTTTCCTGCCTCCAACATTCCATCATCCCAGCCCCTGAGCAGCCCTGTGCACCTTCCCCTGCCCTCCCGCCCCACACACGCTGACCTGAGCTCTGGCCCTGAACCTCTTCCCCTGTCCTCCCCCCAACCATGCCCATCCCTAGGGTCCCTCCCTTCCAGCAGAGTACTTAAAGCTTTGCTGGAGCTCAAGGGGGAGCCTCCAGATGCCAAACTACAGCAGTGTTGCATTTCCTGCCTTGGGTCACTTGTTTGGGAGCAAAGCAGGGCAGGAGATTAAGTCCCCACTGGCCCCAGCCCCAAAGTGCAGCTCGGGGCACTCTCAGGCACATTTGGGGCCTGTGCCCCATGTGCCCATCCCAGCAACACACCTGCCTCTAGCCCTGGCAAAGGGGGTGCGTGAGAGAGAGACTCCCTGCAAATCTCTGACTCTCCTGTGCCCGCCACCACCCTGAGATCTGCTGTGTGACTGGGCAGCCCTGGTACCCACTGACCCCAGTTCTGGGGTAAACACCTGTAAGCTCCCCCAAATTCCCCCTGGACAGTATGGGAGATTCCCCAAGCAGGCCACCCCACGGGAGTATCAATGGAAAGGTTACGATTTGTTAGGAACAATTGTATGGTTTATATGTAGGTGTCATATCAGGGCTGTCCTTGGGGGGCGGGGGGGGCAAACGGGGCAACCCCAGCCACACTTGGCCCTGCTCCCAGTCCCTGTTGCCTTTGGCAGTGAGCCAAAAGAAGCAGAGCAGGGCAAGAGCG
>ML685884.1:1123644-1178541 GCA_007922175.1 Pelusios castaneus | reverse complement strand
ATCATTCCCCACAAATTATTACCTTTCTATTGACACCAAACATGGCATAGTTCCTATGCATTATAACAATTATAAAATATTAATACAAAATAATATCATAAATGGTTCCCTAAATCCGGACAGCGTCACACCCCCACCGTCAGAGTGATGCAGAAAGGGGTGTCACCTAGACACTGCTGAATGCATCACAAAAGGGTTAAACTTGGTTGTGTACCATTACTGCTCTTAACAAATTTCAAAGATTTTACAACATACAAGCATTGGATACATTTTTCATCCCTGGGTAACAAATCAATTACAAAAGTTAACATCAGCATTAACATTGATATCCAGTTAGCACAAACGTGTTTACAGTTCATTGTGTTAGGTCTTACACACAGATAGTTTGTCAGTGGGGCAGTTTGTTCAATGCCCTCTTGGATTTTGGAACACTTAACAGGTTGATTTTGGTTTATCTCCTTGGTCTTGGTAGCATAGGACCTTCATTTGACTACATCCTTGGGGTTTGGATATTCCAGAGTGAACCCCATTCTCACATACACAGGATGAGATTTCCTTCCCTCTTTTGTCTTCCCTGGCATCTGGAAACCTGGGCTCTGTAACTTGACCCATTGTCTAGCTAGGTGTGCCTCCCATGCTGACAACTCTGAGTCTGGGCAGATCTCCCCACCCCAGTCAATCAGGTAAATTTCCTTAAGCCACACACTAGCTTGCTCAATAATGTCCAAACTTTCCATCATGGCCAATTTCAAGTTTGGAATCTGTCTCAAAGATATACCAAACATCCAAACTAAGATCTCACAAACAGGGATCTGATGGTCCATTCCCAAACTCTCACTCCACATGCCCTTAGATCTATCTGAGTCCACCCAGAAACTCCAAGATATTTCCAAAGCACTCAGGGGTAAAAGCTGGTCTGCTTTCCTTTGCATGTCCAAGATATCAACTGCACAACTGTTCTGCTCTATAGCTCGAGCTGTCCAATTACTCCTCTGACTCTGAGACATCGTCTGTTCACTCACACAGTTAGCCTCATGGAGACAGTCAGGTTTTAACATCACTGTCTCTCCAATACACTGATCAAGCACAGCCACTTTGCTACAGGGCTGTTTAAGCTTCCCAGTAATTCCCACTTCATCTGGAACCTTTTCCAAGGTATTTCTACTAGATCTTTCTAAAACCAAATCAGTGAACTCATCTACAGATGGAACACTCTGGCAGTCAGAATCTAAAACAAATCTCTCAACATACAGTCTGCTGGATGTCACTGCAGAAAGGGATTCATCCTGAGATAACCCAATCAGTTCACCTCCACACTCTCCTGTTGCAGCAGACTGCTGCTTGCAAAAGCCATCAGGAGACCTTACTCCTTTGGGAGAAGTCTCCAGCATCAACTTCTTTTCCACAGAAATTCTGCCCTTTCCCTGACCAGAGAAAGGTTTCTGTAAAGAACTGTTTCCTTGAATATCAACAGACTCCTTCTGGGTCTCAGCTAAGTCTAGAACTAACTCTGAGACAATTGGCAACCCCCAGTCAGCACAGACTGAAAGGCACATTTTGTCTGTCCCTCAGGTAGCAAACTGGAAACAAAACCTCCCCCTGCAGTCAAACCTCCACTCTCCACATTCACACAGTTTGAAATCCCCTCCTCATTGTCCCAGCACACAGGGCTGTTTCCAGACAAACTTTTGGAGGCTGGGGTGGCTTCCTCCCTGGGCAAGTCATCACCCCCAGCATACACAGGCTCAGGGAAATTACCTCCCTGAGGCTATGTACACACGATCAGATTAAAGCGCAACATGGCAATCGCGCTATAAAAAACACATGACCTTAACTGCGGGATAGCGCGTACACACGTTGCTCCTTGCAACGCAACAACATTCCTTGCATTATCGCAGTTGAGCGCAATGGCTTCTGGGCACCTATCCCATTGTTCCATTTTCCCTGAATCGGCGCTTGGAATCATGGGATGAAGGAAAGGAACACAAAGCGCCATGGGTAAACTCTCAGTTTCCCATGGTGCTTTGTGTTCCCCTTGCATCTTCCTCGTTTCCAATAGCAACTCGCGCCTATTTTCAACAGTGCAGTGACGCACCACTTGCAACAAATCACAACAGCGACAGCATGGATCGTGCTCTGATCTCCACTGTCGCATTCAACATTCTGAATACATCTCAGCTTGTTGATCAGTACGCAATGAGCTCCGAGTCAGACAAGGACACCGAGGAGCAGGGGCTGATCGATGCCATGCAAAGCAATAGCACCGCATTGCTCAGCTCCTTCACCGATCATCTGCACATGGTGCAACGCCGATTCTAGTCGCGAGGGATGAGCACCGAGTGGTGGGATCGCATTGTTATGCAACTGTGGGATGACGAGCAGTGGGTACAGAACTTTCGAATGCGGAAAGCAACCTTTCTGGAACTGTGTTCAGAGTTGGCCCCTGCCCTGCGACGGAAAGACACCAACATGAGGTCAGCCCTAACTGTGGAGAAGCGTGTTGCAATTGCTGTCTGGAAGATGGCAACTCCTGGCTGCTACCGGTCGGTTGCAAACCAGTTTGGAGTCGGGAGGTCCACCATCAGATTAGCCCTCTCACAAGTGTGCCAAGCCATCAATCGCATTCTGCTACGGAGGATGTTGACGTTGGGCAATGTTCGTGAGTTTGTGGACGGCTTTGCTGCCATGGGATTCCCTACCTGCGGGGGAGCCATAGACGGCACACACATCCCAATTTTGGCTCCAGACCATCTCACGACCGAGTATATCAACAGGAAGGACTACTTCTCCATGGTGCTGCAAGCACTCGTGGATCACAAGGGGCGTTTTACGGACATCAATGCTGGGTGGTCGGGAAAGGTGCATGATGCCCGCGTTTTCAGGAACACTGGTCTGTACCGGAAGTTGCAAGGGGGTACCTTTTTCCCTGATCAAAAAATTACAGTGGAGAATGTGGAGATGCCCATAGTCATCCTCGGAGACCCAGCATACCCACTGATGCCATGGCTCATGAAGCCGTACACCGGTAACCTAGATCGCAGCAAGGAGCGGTTCAATTACAGATGGAGCCGCTGCAGAATGACCGTGGAGTGTGCCTTCGGCCGTTTAAAAGGGCGCTGGCGCTGTTTATATGGGAGGCTGGACTTGGTGGAGGACCACACCCCTGCTGTGATTGCGTCGTGCTGTGTCCTCCATAACATTTGTGAAAGTTGGGGAGAAAAGTTTTCCCCTAGGTGGGCTACAGAGGCACAGCGCCTCGAGGAAGCATACGAACAGCCAGCCACTAGGAGTATTAGGGTGGCACAAGGAGAAGCTGCTCGCATAAGGGAGGCACTCAGGGAGCATTTCAATTATGCCCTCCCCTAGTTAACTTCCATGACGCCTCAGGTGCACCTTATGAGATTTTCAATGTGTACAAATAAACCCACTCTTCAAAGTATTTGTTACTGTTTTTATTCAAACTTAAAAGGTGGTGGGGGGTTACAGGTTGGTGTAGCTCTGGGTCTCTAAAAAGTAGCTGGGGGGGGGGACTGGCTGTTGTCCTGTACCAGGGGGAAGGGTGGCCTTCAAAGAAATGCTTTGAGGGACTACGGGGAGTGGGAGGCAGACACGGCTGAACTGTCTGGAGTGGAGCCCGGACATTAATCGCCTAGGACTGCAAAGCAATCATGCTCTTGAACAGTTCTGTTTCATGACGCTTATCAGTTCATCCCTGTGTTTCTGCCTCCTCTGTTGGGATTCCTCTCTCCAGGCTCGATTCTCCCTTGCAGATTCCTGTGTTGCTTTCAGCGGCTCCTGAAACATATCCTCCCTGTTTCTTCGAGCACGACGCCGTATTTTTCTCATTCGGTCAGCTGGGGTAGACACCGGCCTTGTGAAGGTCGAATCTAAAAAAAAATAACAATAAAGAAATTGTTAACACATAGCATAGATAACCAATGTAACCTTCCAGTAGCACATTCCACTGGAAGGTACAGGGTGGTCAACACTCTACGCTTCGCTGAAGCAGACAAGGTACGTTCTAATACACGGCTTACTGGGGGCTAACAATCTGCACTGGGCACACAGATGGAACCCGATATCTCTCTCCTCAGAGTGCCCCAGCCATCTAGAATACATATCCTACATGCCGCCGGTTGCAAGCCAGGACCGTATGCTGCTGCACTGGTTCCCAGGGCTGTGCTTTGCAGCTGGAGAGGCAGAGTATCCGTCTTTGGGAGCGTAGACACAAACGCTCTCCCATCTAACCTGAGTAGTAGGCTCTGGAGGTACATCGAGGAAACCTTTACTGACCTAAATGCAGATGATTATTTTACAATCCCTGCTTATGTTGATGCACTTCTAATGAATGCAGAGTAAATAGCGTGCACAGCGGGGACCCGCAAGCACCCCCACCCCGGACAATGATATTTTAGCAGGAGCCATAGCTGCATGAAGGAGAAACTTACCTGAACCCCCCTCTGCCGCCTCAGAGGACATGCTGCAGTTCAAGCCTTGGGTGGACGTCTCAACGGGGCTGCTGAAGAGCTCCTGGCTACACGCCGTTGCGCTTTCCTCCGTGTCATCCTCCATCTCCTCCTCCTCCTCCTCCTCAACAACATCCTCCTCCTGCTCGGCTCTGGCAATCACTGGATGAGGGGGGGCCGATGTGTCCACGGGACTCTTGGCAGTGGTTGTGGGGTCCCCACTGAGGATGGCTTCGATCTCCTTATAGTACCTGCATGTAGCAGGCGTTGATCCAGAACGGCGGTTTGCCTCCTTCGCTCGGTGATAGGTTATTCTAAGCTCCTTCACCTTTGATCTGCACTGCACTGTGTCTCTATCATGCCCTCTCTCTGACATGGCCCGAGAAATTATGCCAAATGTATCATAATTTCGCCTGCTGCCGCGTAGCTGCGCCTGCACAGCGGACTCTCCCCAGATGCTGATCAGGTCCAGCACCTCTGCCGTGCTCCAAAGGGGTGCGCGTCTTCCACGACGGGCCGCCATTGGTACTGATGATCGGAGCAGAAATCCACTCCACGAGGAAGAGAACAGGAAGTGAAACAGACGAGAAATTTGAAAATCCCGGGAATCAGGGCAGGGCGGGGACAGTTTCGTCACGGCCACAGAGCGGGTGGGGGGAAGACCAGAGAGGACGACTTTGGAATGCTGGGACAGTTCCGGAGGCCGGTCATTGCGCAGTAAGCGTACACACGAGCACAAAGGCGCAACAGCTGTTCCGCGTTAGCTGTTACCACCCTCGTTGAGGTGGTTTTTGTATTGCGCTACAACAAGGCAGTTAATGCGCAACAGCACTGTTGCACGTGTGCACGCCGTTGTTGCTATCGCGCGGTAATGAGTTTTAATGCGCGATAAACTGATCGTGTGTACAAGGCCTGAGTCTCAGTTGAAACCAGAACCATGTCTGGTACAACAGACAAATCCTTAGAGATGAACTCTCTGCCACCAGACACACTGCTGTTTTCTCCAGACACACCTTTAGAACCTCTCTGCTCCCTGTTCCAGCCCTTTACAGGTAGCACGCCAGAGACAGATTCTTTACCAGCAGATACATTGCTGCCTTTTCCAGAAAAACCTTTTAAAGTTCTCTGCTCCCAGTCCCAGTCCTTCTGGCTGTTTGTGGACATACACTGGGAGAGAGGGCTGTCTTTCTTAACAGACAGATATTTAGATTCAGTTTTTCCTTTAGTAGACAAATGGCCCTTTTGAACTAGCAAACTGCTATCCTTCACAGTCCTAAGGCTAGAGACATTTTCTTCCCTGTCACAGCATTCCTGGTTAAACACAGATAATTCTGAATCATGCACCCCCACTTCACAAATTTCTCTATTGACTTCAGGTAACACAGAAAATTTACATTCCTTTTCTTTTTGAGGTTTATCTAAGACATTCATTTGGTTACAAATATTCACTTTATCAACATTAATCATACCAAAATTGCTAGAAATTGGAAAGAGTTCCTCTATTTGCCTTAGACCAGCTATCTGTCTATATGCCTCCTCCATCTCCTGCATTCTTTGACGACTTCTCTCCTCCATCTCCTGCATTCTTTGACGACTTCTCTCCTCAGCAGCCTCTTTCATCTCCTGCATTTTTTGTTGTTCATACAAACGAAGTTTTGCCATTTCTTTCTCAAAGTAAGAACTCCGTCTACTTCTCGGGTCTTTTGACTTCATTGCTTCATCTGACTGTGAATAACTCATTCTGACCAACTTTAACCTTTAACACTCTCAGTATCAAATATAAAATTTAGGAATAGCGTGGGGTCCTGATCCTACACCCAAATGTTCTGGTTCTGTGGATCCTGCCACGACTACGCCAATGTGACCGGGGCCTCCTGGTTCTGATGGTTCAGTCAGCTTGGTCCTTCTTTGAGAGGGGTTTGGACTAGATACCTCCTGAGGCTCCTTCAAGCCCTCATCTTCTAGGATTCTATAATCACTTCAATCGCTTCCTGGGCTCATTTCTGTCACTTCCCCTGGTGCGCTGGGCTTGGTTATATCCATCACTTCCCCTGGTGCACTGGGCAAGGTTGAATTCAATGCTTTCCCTGGTGTGTTGGGCTCAGTCACCTTTGTTGCTTCTCCTTGTGACCTGGGCTCAATTGAATCCAACACTTTCCCTGCTGGGCTGGGCTTGGTCACTTTCATTCTGGGCTGGCTTTTTGGGTCTCCAGACATGACCTGCATCTGGGGCTGGTTAATGAACATCTCTTCACTTGTCGTTGCCACCTTGTGCTGGTTCAGTTGTGCCACCGCTTTCTGCACCTGTGTCTGTGGGAAGGTTGCTCCCACTTGCTTATCAGCCCAGGCTCCCATCTGCCCCAAGGGCTTTGTCTTCAGATCTGGCCCCTCTGGTCCCTCGGGTCCTTGCTGCATGTCCCAGGATGATACCATTGTGCCCAGCTCAGACACTTCAGGTCCAGGAGAATTGGAGCTTGCTAGAAAACAAACAGATGGGAGGGTGAGTCACTGACAGGGCCCCATGGGGCCAGGTCCTTTGACAGAACCAGAGCCCAGGGCAGCCTGGGAATAAAGGACTAATTATTTGGGCTCCACAGGCTCCCCCGCTTCCATCCTCAAATCTGGGCACGGAACTCACCTGGCCCCTGAGCCCGAACGCTCACCCTGAACCCACCACAGCTACTGAACTCTCTCTGGCTATGTCTACACTTGTTAATTTAGGTCGACTTTAGCTAAGTCGACTTAACAAAGTCAACTTTAAGTCGACTTTGTTAAGTCGACTTAGCATGTCCACACCTAAATTTTCAGTTGACTTAGGGGGGAATTTACAAAGTCGACCTAGAGCGTCCACACTGGACACCTAGGTCAACTTCTAGGGTTTAGGTGGATCTGGGAGAGGTCCACGGTAGCGGGGGGGGGAGGCACCCCTTGCCAAGTGCCAGGGGGCTCAGCCTTTGCCCCATTGTACCTGGGTACAATGGGGCAAAGGGGGACAGGGACCCTGGCAGGGCATAGGGGCAGGGTGGGCAGGGCTCTACCCTGCCCCATGGGGGGGCATGCCAGGCTCCCCCTGTGCCACCTCCCCCACTGGCAGGGATGGCAGTGGGGGAGTCCTGGAGAGCCCTAAATCGACTTAGAGTCGACTTAGGGCTACTCTGCATCCACACTGGCTTACATCAACTTTAGAAAGTCGACTTAAGCCTAAAGTCGACTTTAAACTAGGTTTAACAAAGTCGACTTAATTTTCCTTAAGTCGACTTAAGGAAAATGTAGTGTAGACACAAGCCTGGTTGTGACTGAAAGGGAGCCTGGTTTAGGTACCACCCATCAGTGTTTGGGGAGTTTGGCTCCCACTTTTTCAGCTTTCCCTGATTTTTGTACATTCAGGAGATTATCTCAGGAGGCCCCTGTCACAAGGGCCATTGGCTTAACAATGAAGATTCACAAATTGCCTGTACTGTATGTTGTTCTTTATGAGAAAACACATGCTGTGATAAAAACTCCTGCCACATCAATTTCCAGGAAAAACAGAGCTATAAAAAGAAACACCTTCGGAGCAATAATTCATCTCTGATCAAGCTGAATGATGATGGGAAGGTTCCACATGGAAGACAAAGGTGCCCAAAAGTCACTTTGGGAACCCCTGAGAACCATTTGTAAAACTTATTACATGGAAAGCCATTCTATAAGGTCTCCATTTTCAAGCGTCTGATGAAGTGTGATTTTCACCTATGAAAGCTCATGTGATAAATTTGTTAGTCTTTAAAAGTGTCACAGGACTCCTTGGCTATGTCTACACTTGTTAAATTAAGTGGACTTTGTTAAGTGGACTTAATAAAGTCGACTTAGTGTGTCTACACTGGATATTTAGGTCGACTTAAAGTCGACCTTGTTAAGTCGACTTGGAGCATCTACACTAGACGTTTAAGTCGACTGGCTAGGTTGACAGAGCGCCACAGCTCTGAAGGGAGCCGCAGCTCCCAGGGACTAGGGAATCCTGGGCTCCCGGGGACAAGGGAGCCATGCAGGCTCCCCATCTGGGGCTCCAGCACCAAGGGATTTCCCTGCCACCCCAGCTGGGACTCCCCATGCGGCAGAGGACCCCCAGCGTCAGGGAAACCCCCGCCACCCCATGGCTCCAGCCAGGGGCTGACGACTTCCGGGGGCAGGGGAGCCCCAGCAGCGGGGAAACCCCCACCGCACAGGAGCCCCAGCTGGGGGGGAAACCCTCCAGCCCTGGATCTCCAGTCATGTGGGCTTGCCGGTTCTCATGCATCAAAGGAGCCCCACCCAGGGGCTCCAGTCGCATGGGGATGCCGTCTCCCACTTGGCTGCCAGCAAGCCCGAACAGCTGGAGCCCCAGGGCCGGGGGTATCCCCTGCCTGGGGCTCCTGTGTCACACAGGAGCCAGCAAACCTGGGCAGCTGGAACCCTGGGGCCGGGGGCTATCCCCTGGCTGGGGCTCCTTGGCTGTGCTGGAGTCGGCAAGCCCATGTGGCTGGATCCCCGAAGCTGGAGTTTTCCCCCTGGCTGGGGCTCCTGTGCCTTGCAGGAGCCGGATCCACAGGCGGCTGGAGACCCAGGGCCAGGGGGTATCCCCCAGCTGTGGCTCCTTGGCTGCGCAGGAGCTGGCAAGCCCGCATGGCTGGAGCCCTGGGGTGGGGGCGGGTTGGGGGTTTCCCCCATCTGGGGCTCCTGAGCCTGGCGTGGAGCCTCCCTTGTCCCCAGCCCATCCCCTTAAGAAGTCAACTTAAGCCCTACGTTGATCTAAAAGTAAGTGTTATTAAGTCGACTTAAGGAAATGCTTAAGTCAATTTAATAAAAGCCCAGTGTAGACGTGGCTTTGGTTAGGTCTATCTAAGCATCCGTAAGTCAACCTAACTTGTAAGTGTAGACGCACCCCTTGTTTATTGATATGGAAAACTAGCAGACATTACATCTCTGCATCACTTCCACTTTAAACTGTGATTCACCTGACAATGTATTTTATTTGCTTTAGCCACTCAATAACTCTAATTTCCTTGTCTTAGTTAATAAATCTTTAGTTAGTTCACTAAAGGAATTGGCTGTCAGCGATGTCTTTGGTTGGACAGTGAGTATACACTGAAATGGGGAAGCAACTACCACTTTGGGGCTGGAAGTAATCTAAATTCAGTTTGTCTGGGTGTAAAATGGGGCTGGAAAGTCAGAGGGACGGTCTGTGACTCCATGGTGAGGTTAGTAGAGTAATCCAGGAGTGCACTTCAGTTACTGGCTTGGTGAAATCTAATCGTGGAACATACCTCCACTGAAGGGGGTCTCCCCTATTCTCTGCCAGTCACACCTTAGTTTGCAGCCCCACAGTAGGCAGCGTGAGAGCAGGGTCTGTTGCTGTCCATGCAAACACATAGTCTGACATCAGGGGAAAGGTAAGAATGGCCCCAGGACTTGGCACTTCCTTACTTTTAATGAAATTCCAAAGGGGTAGCCATGTTAGTCTATTGTAGAAAGACAACAGAGTCCTGTGGCACTTTTAAAGACTAACAGATTTATTTATCGCATGAGCTTTCATGGGAGAAAATCCCACTTCTTCAAAGCGTCTGACGAAGTGGGATTTTCTCCCACGAAAGCTCATGCGATAAATAAATCTGTTAGTCTGCAAAAGTGCCACAGGACTCTGTTGTCTTACTTTTAATGCTTTGTGTTGTACATGGAAATTGCATGTGACGAGCCTTCCTCTCTTATAAACACATTTAGAGTGGTTTATGGACATCTCTGTGTCTAACACAGCCACTGCAGGGAGGATTGTGGGGGCAGAAGGAGGCTGAGGGGAATATGGATAATTCCAAAGGGGTAGCCGTGTTTCTACAATAGACTAACACGGCTACCCCTTTGGAATTTGACTACATGGAGGGCACTGAATACAGCCGTTTGAAGGGGAATATGGATGGTAGGGAAGGCATTGGAGGCAGTAGTGTATGGAGGGAGGGGGCGGGGAGGGTGGTGTGTAGCCCCTGGACATCAGGCTGGCCCTTCACAAGGTGCAGCAGGAGAGATGCAGGAGACTTTGAGCAGAGCAGACCCTCCTGTGCCCCACCCCTGTTGTGAAGGGTCAGCCTGGTGGCGACCCCACCCCCAATGTGGGGAGAAGGCTACCCCTCATCAGACCCAGCCAGGCAGGTAAGTGCTGGGGCTTGGCTGGCTGGTGAGTGCAGCACGGCCTTCCGGCCACACCGGAAGCTGTCCAGGGTGCGCCAGTCGGCACTCTCACCCCAGGGGCCAGCTGGCCAGGCTGCATCCAGTCTCTGGCCCCAGGACCCTCCCCCCACCAGTGCTGACCCACCTGCAGAGGCAAAGGCTCTAGGCTGGCAAGGGGTGGGGGGGCAGGTGCCCCATGTGGAGGGGTAGATGGGGGGAGGGGCACCCAGTGAGAAAGGCCCAGGTGTCCTGTGGCCCCTGATCCACCTCTGCGTGTCAGCCTTTAGCCCCCTCACTCCACCCAGCGGATCCTGCATTCTAAATGTGGGGGGAGCCCATCTAGTGCTGCATCTGGTCCTCTCACTGAGCCACAGCCAGGGCTGGATTATCAAAGGGGATTAAGCCCTGGGCCCCAGCCAAAAAGGGGCCCCAGTCTCCAGCCCCTAAAACCCTTTGATAATCCGCAGACCCCTGCCTCGCTCAGTGCCAGAGTGCAGAGAGCAAGGGTGCTCCTGTCCTGCCGGATGGGGCTCTGTGCTCCCTTCAAGCGCCTGGGCTGGCTGGTCCACCCTGGGAGCAGGGCGGGTCAGAGTCTGTTCGTTCCACCCGGGGGCCAGTGCTAGCTGCCATGGCTTGCGCTTTGGCCCGATGTGCAGCTCTCCAGGGCCTGTGGCCTTGAGGGGCTGCATCAGGGCCTGCCATGCCATGCCAGCTTCCACCCCCTGCCCCACCCCAGCAGACTGGCTGGAGTGGGGCTGGGGTGCAGGAGTGCCCTTGGGACCCAACCCCTCCCCCCCAGTGATGGGGGCCCAGCCCCTGCAATGCAGGACCCAGGCTAGGGGCCCTGCAGTGGGGACGGGAGCCCCAGGTGAGGCGGTCCAATAGGTGGCGAGCAACCTGGGGCCCTGGGGCTGGTTAATCCGGCCCTGGACACAGCCCCTTGGAGCAGATAAGCTGAGCACCAGAGGTGGCTGCATCTCTGCTCCAGGGCTCCCAGCTGCAGCTGCTCCCCGTATGAGCTGGGCTCACAGCACAGAGATCTAACAGATTCCTCATCAGTTACCAGCCATGGAGCATGGGGAGAGCTGTTCCTCTTCACCAGGGCACTTTGCTAGGGGGGGTGAGCCATCTTGCTAAGAGCAGCTTCATTGTCATGTGGTTAGCCATCTTTCCTAAGGTCAGTCGATAGATTCAGTGCCTCTGAAACCACAGGGGAGAGCAACCATCTTTGCCAAGGGCAGCCTCACTAACGGACATGGGATGGGACCATCTGTTCTGAGGGTCTGAGTAGGCCCAGCCCGTTATATGGTGTCAGTCCCATGGCACGTTGTGGGGACGAGCAGCAACTCTCCTGTGTAAGGGCCAGTTGTGACCATAAGAACCAAAGGTGGACACAACCATGTATCACTTTGCATAATTACAGCTAATTTCACCCATGTTCCTTTGTCTATATTTTCTGTGGAGTAGACATGGGAAGGTGGACCACGGTAGACATGGGAAGGACACAAACCCAGGGTCATCAGCAAAAGGTGTCACCAAAGGTCAGACACTTTGGGTAAAAGCTTCTGAAAGGTCTCGTTCCCATTCATGGCCCAAGTATCAGAATTAGCTGAAATTTCTTGGAAAATCCATCCTTTGCCTACTGATCACAGGTTGTCGTTTTGGGGAGGACACTCTGCATTCCTCACATGAAACAAGGAGGGAGAATCCCTGCTTTCAGTGGAAACTGACCCAGTTTTAGACAGAGGGGCTGCTGCACGCACCATGGGAGTTGCTGGTGCTGGGAACATGGGGCACAAGCCCCAAGTCCCGGAGCTAGTGCTCCGAGTCCTGTCAACAGTGCAGGCTCAGAGAGCCTTCAACTTCCCTGAGCTCCCACCATCTGGCCCTGACCCCAGCTGGGACCTGAGGCTGGGCCACCAGAGGTGACAGGAGTTGGCCCTGACCCCGGTTGGGGACCTGGGGCCACCAGTAGCCTGAGCCAGAGCCAGGCCTGGCCCTGGCCCTAGCCAGGGACCCAGCGGTAGTGGCAGGATCTGGCCCTGGTGGCAGGAGCTGAATCGGGCCCAGGGCTGGCATGGTAGGGGGAAGGGGACTGTGGGACACAGTCTAGGACTGTGCTCCGAATCTTCTTGTGGGGCAGCAATGCCCTGGCACACACACATCAGTTCTCTAAAGCCATGACAACCCTCGCTCCTCTGCAGGGGAGTAATGCGGGGCAGTCAAAAGGCCAGGCACCAACCCTATAGAAAGATACCCCTCCTGCACTTGGAACCAGACAGATGTGGAACTAGAACTATGAAAATTGTGTCAGTTACTGCACCTGGAGTCTGACACCTGCCCCACAGTCACCATCTGCTCTGACCTGGCTCCATGATCCCAGAAGCCCCTGCCATCCCCCCTCCCAGAGAGAGCTCCTCAAATGGCTCCTGTGATGCATAGACCCTCCAGGGTGTGGCTGTTACCCTGAAGAGGGGCCAGGAGTGGGGCAGAACTGTCCTGCTGGTGGATCAGTCACTGAGCTGAGCTCACAGCCCCTCTGCCTTCAGGAGTTACACAAACCCACTGCCCTGCACATGCAAACAAGCCAGACTGCTCCAGTCACCACCACCCCTGATGTGGCAGCTGATGCTCAAAAGAGCCCAGGCCATGTTCCCAGCAGTAGAATCCACAGGGAAAGTTCTCTTGGAAATCTGCCACTTATAGGGGAGTTGAAATGGGAGCTGAGCTCTTTGGGAAAGCTAGGTCCTAGACACTGACCTGTCACACGCAGCTTCCCACTGCGCCTCTCCACATACTGTATTGTCTGTAGGGCAATGTGTCCCACCCGGCAGACATATTCTGCTTCCTGGTCTCTCTGTTCCGAGAGAGTGAAGCTGAGTCTTGTCTCCTGCCGGAAGCTTTTCCCGTCCTCTGTGCAGGGATGCCCGGCTTCGATGGTGTACTTATCAGAGTTTTCTAGACGATGAAGTGTGTCTGCCTTGTCCTTTGGCTTCCAATGCAAGATTACATGTTCTCTGTCCTTCCTGAACCAGCTCACATTCAGTGCCCCAGGGAAATGCCCCTCCATGTGGCAGCTCAGGGTGATTTCCTCCCCCATTGTCATTGACTCAGGTTTGCAGATTTCTGACACATCCGGGGGATGCAGGAGACCTGGGAATGAAATATCCAGAGACTGTTAGAGGCCCTGTAAGGGGAAGATAGGGCCTTGTGGGGATTTGCTCCCCCCACTTCAGACTGGAGAGATCTAACTCCTCCATGAGGCTGTTACCCCATAAAACAGCAGCTCCCAGCTTTTTTCACTCAAGGGATATAGATATCATTTTTACAACCCTGAAGGGCTGCCAGTCTCCACCAGGAGCCTCTCCACCAACCACTGTAGCCAGAGGGAAGTAGGTCCAGGAAGAGGATGCCTTGTTCCCCTGGCTACTGCAGGGAAACCATATATGTCCTGCAGCCCCATGCATTCCTAAGGCAGTGACTCCCTTCTGCAGTCAGGGGGATGAAGATCAGTGCTCCTCTCCCTCTGGCTCCAAGGACCCTAGCAGCTGGGACCCTGGCAGAGCGCTTTGCTGTGCTTCCTACTACAGCCAGAGGAGGGAAGAGCTGATCTCCCACCCCCTGGGATGCAGAAGGAGCTTGCATAGCTGTTAAAGCCTCATGGAAATACCCTCCACCTGGGCCATTAGGCAGCAGCTACCTTCTGCAGCCAGGGTGAGGGAGGGGAGCGACAGCCCACTGTGAAAGACCATATATGGTACACTTTTGGCCCCCTGAGCCATGGATTGGGAACCACTGCCAGAAAATCTACCCCCTCCCCTGTGCATGGCACTGTTAAACTCCAACCCATCAGCATCTCCAGCCAGAAAGTGGAGCAAGGAATATTTTCTCCCAAAGTTCATTCCTTCTTCAGGGGTCCTGCAGGGAAGCAGTGATTCATGCCCATTCTCTGTCTGACCCACAGAGCCCTACATCACCTGTCTCTCTGGCTCTGATCTCTTTCTTGATCGGGGTCTCTCGAGGGCTCTGCTGGATGGACACTTGGACTATGAGCCCCGGAGTGTTCAGTCTGTCACTGGGGACTCTCCATACGCTGGTGGCATTGAACGTGCGATCCGGGTTCTCTCTGTAGTCAGTCGGTTCAGACGTTTCCCAGTTTGTCCCGTCACAGCTCCACTGGATCTGGTGAATCTCCCTGGGGTAAAAGTTCTGGATTTGGACAGCAAACGGCACCTGATCCTGGGGCTCCCACTTTGGTAACACCTGGATCCCCGATACCTGTGGCAGGACTGGAGGCAGACACAGGGGTGTCAGTGAGCACAGGGGATGGGGAACTGAAGGGATTACCCCACTCTGGGATCCCAAAGGGGAAAACCTCTTCCCTGTTCACTGTTTAATTCAGAATCCTACATCAGCATCTCCTTCCTGCTTCAGATCCCTGTGGGTAACCAGAGACTTGGTAATGGAGGGGTGGGAGATCAGATCCCTGTCTGTCACCTTACAACCCCCTTTCCCCTCAGGAACAGTCTTAGGGAGTCCGGGGCCCATGGCAAAAGTCAAGGATGGGGTCCCCCAGGTCCCATGAGGGGCCCCATCCTTGACTTCTGCCCACGCTCCCGGCCTCACCGGGGTCCCCAGTGGGGCTTCCCAGCTCCCCCTCAAGCTGCCTCTTCCCCCCTGTAGCCTCCCCACCACTCCCCACACCGTTCCCCCAGCCTCTGGAGCTTCCCTGCTGTGCCCCTCCCCCCCCACCCTTAGCTACCTACAGCTGGGCTGCTGCTCAGTCAAGCTCTCCACTGGCTGATTCACATGTGGAACATGCATGGAGCCGGGATCCTTAAAGCAGCAATAATTAAAGCGGCAGGGGGCCACGGGCAGCTGCCCACACAGCCCACCTGCTTAGACTGCCTATGCTCCCCTTTGCACCTGAGCCCTGGATCTCTGTGGGCAGACAGGCCAAAGAATCGAGCAGAGGAACCTACACACCCTTCCCTCTGAGTCAGCTGTGCAGCGGGGACAGGTAGAGACCTGAAATCCCAGCAACTCTCACCCTCCTAGGCTAGACTGGCCCCTCAACCATTATTGCAGATCTAGAGCAGCTCTAGGCCAGCAACCCATGGAGACTGAACTTCTCCGCGTCGGCTTCCCCTGCAGACAGACAGGACCCTGCTTGTGGGGGTGCTGAGGGGGACTCAGCACTGGGACACTCACGCCATAGCCGGATCTCCCTGGTCTTGCTCTGCTTGTGAATTTCTTGGGCCTCGTGGTGGAAGCTGCACCTGACCCCCCACCCTGTCATCCTGCACCGTGGGGGTGAAGGTCAGGGAGGCCGTGATGAGGCAAGGTCCTGATCTCTCCTGTGTCACTTTCCATCCCTGAGGCAGGGGGTGTAACGACGGCTGCTCCATGGGCCTCTCCCTGGCTTTGCTGCCCCTGCCGATCCTGATCCCCGTCCTGTCCTCTCCAGGTATCCGCTCCAACCTCACAGGCCCCTAAAATCAGCGGCCCTAGGCAGCTGCCTAGTTTCCCTACCGCTAAGGCCGGCCCTGCCCTGGACCCTGCTGAGCTGAGACCGGAGGGGGAAGCAGCTGACACATGGTAGTGTAGCTTTGGCCATGTGTGGTCCCTTGGCCCCCAGAGCCTCACTGGGCTCCTGTGAGGGGTAGGGCCAACAGGGGGAGTAGTTGCAGCTATGCAGTGTCAGCTACGAATGGCGCAGTTTCAGCAGCAGGAACACTGAGAGCAGTGCCATGGACCAGGAGCTCTGGGTGTCCCTCAGAATGAGCACATGTGCCATGTTTGACATACCTGCCAATATCTGCCAAGCCCTGGTTTAAAGACTTCAAGATACAGAGAATCCACCAGCCAGGGCCAGATTAAGGGGCCTTGGGGCCCCGGTACTCCACAAAGACAGCCTGTTGGCACTCCGGCACTGGGGGAGCTCTGGGGTCAGAGGGCCCGGTCTCCAAGGCACTCCTGCCCCAGCCCTGGTCCATCCGGTCTTCCCCCGGAGCTGGGGCAGAGTCAGCTGGCTCATGATGCAACCTTCGGTGTGGCCGTCCAGGGCTGGAACCTGGGGCCTCCCTTCAGGCTGAGGCCCAGGGCTTTAGCCCTTATAGCCCCTGCATTAATTAAGTGAGTCATGCCCCTTGCTACAGAGGGAAGCCTCCACTAATCTGCTCTGAGGGAAAACTCCTTCCCAACTCCATATATGGCAATCAGTTAAACCCTGAACATGTGGGCAAGACTCACCAGTCAGACACCCAAGAAAGAAATCTCTGTAATAACTCATCATTTATGCCATCAAATGTCCCATCTCAGGACACTGGCATATCCACCACCAGTAGTCACAGATCAGTCAATTGCCAAACTAGGCTTCCCATCATACCATCCCCTCCATAAATGTATTAAGCTCAGTTCTGAAGCCAGCTAGATTTTTTGCCCCCACAGCTCCCCTTGGAAGGCTATTCCAGAACTTTACTCCTTTAGAAACCTGTGTCTAATTTCAAGCCTAAATTTTCTGATGGACAGTTGGTATCCATTTGTTCTTGTGTCCACAATGGTGCTGAACTTAAATAATTCCCTTCTCCCTGGTATTTGTCCCTCTGGTGTATTTATAGAGAGCAATCCTATCTCCCCTCAACCTTCTTTTGGTTAGGCTAAACCACCCAAGCTCTTTGGCTATGTCTACACTAGAGGCTCTGTTAAGTTGATTTAAACTCGACTTAAAGTCAACCTTGTTAAGTCAACTTAGAGCGTCCAAACAAAACACTCCAGTCGACTGCCTGCATCCACACTGGCAGGTGCTAGGTCGATGGAAGAGTGTTGTGGGGGCCTGGAGCTATGGTCCCTCTAAGCTGTGCAGGTGCGAAGCAGCGCAGGGGCCGCCGCACACCCGTGCACCTCTCTCAGACATCCACGCAGCCCAAACTCTGCGTCCCTTCTCCCCAGACCAATCCCCCAGCTGCGGCTCATCCCCAGCCCAATTCCCCAACCGCAGCTCTCCTTCTCTCCAGCCCGATCTCTGGCCGCAGCTCTCCCCTTCTCCCCAGCCCAATTTCCCGCCCCGGCTCTCCCCTTCTCCCCAGCTGCAGCTCTCCCCTTCACCCCAGCCCTTCTCCCCAGCCATGGCTCTCCCCTTCACCCCAGTCCAATCTTCCCCAGCCCCAGCTCACCCCAGCCTGATCTTCCCTGGCCTTGGCTCTCCCCTTCTCTCCAGCCTGACTCCAATTATGTTGACTTAGGGCTATTCCCCATCCACACTGCTTTAAGTCAACCTTCAGAGGTGGAGTTATGAAGTCGACTTAAGGAAGCACCCAGTGTGGATGCAGCGTTTTGTAGGTCGACTTATGTTAAGTCGAACTAAGGTGCAAGTGTAGACATACCCTTTGAGTCTCCTCTCATAAGGCAGGTTTTCCTTTACATGGATCATCCTAATCGCCCTTCTCTGCACATGTTCCAGTTTGAATTCATCTTTCTTAAACATGAAGGCCAGAACTACACACAATATTCCAGATGAGGTCACACCAGTACCTTGTATAGTGGTGCTAACAACTCCCTATCTCTACTCGAAATTCCTCATCCAGGGCCAGACCAAGAGTTTTTGGTGCCTTAGACGAACAATGACTTCGGCACACCCCACCCCAACATGTTATAAAAGATAACACATTAATATATATTTTTAAATAGAAAAAAAATCACTTCTTTCTAATCTGGTGCCCTTAAAGTCTGGTGCCCTAGGTGACGACTTAGCTCACATGTATGGTTGTGTTGGCCCTGATCTCATCTGATGTATCCATGGACCTTATAAGCTTTTTTCATGGCCGCATCACATTAGTCTCTTTTCTTCCACATTATTCCACATACACTTACTGTTGCCTCCTGACTCTTCTGGCTCATCTTCCTCCTGGGTGGTGGTAGTTGGCACCGTCTCTGCTGCTGACTCCACGGTCACCACTGCAGTGAAATTGGAGGCGGCATCTCCCTCCTTCTCCCCAGCCAGCCCAGCCGAAGCTTTGTCCCCTGTTCCGTCTCCTGCCATCCTTGGCCTGATTGGCTCTGCCTCAGTGTTGGCTGAGCTGTCCCTGTGTGGTTCAGGGGCCCCAATACCTGGACCAGCAGTGACAGCTTCTCCCCCATCCTGGAACTCGCACACTTTGGATCCTGCAGAACCTGAATGTCCCAGAAACAAACAGACAGGAGGGTGAATCACCAAGGGAGCCCCATGGGGTCAGGTTCTTTGCAAGAACCAAAGCCCATGGGTTAACCTTTGCTTGGCAGGGCCACAGGCTGCCTCTGCCCTGCCTGGGAAAGAAGAGTTAATTCAGGATGCTCAGAGCCTTTGCCCAGCCCATTGCTCCTAGCCCAGGCCCTTCCTAGTGCTCAGGCTGCTAAGATCTATTGCGATAACCCAGCTGGTTTAAGCCGGTCTCTGATTTGGAGGGGAGGAGGGGAGGGTTGGATACCGACTGATAATGCTTGAACCACAGGAGCTGGTTCTTTACCTCATGTGACCCCTTCAACTCCCCACCCGCATGTGCAGTGTCCTCCCACCGTGGGACTCCAAGGCCACCCAAGGCACAGGGAGACCTACCTCCTGATGTGACCCCTCTGGATTCACGCTCCCCTCCTGCCCCTCACCTGTGACCTGTGCCCTGTCTTCCTGTTCCTGTGTCCTGCTTTCCTCCGGGACTTCAGTGGTTAACAGTGACTGCACCTCATGTGCCTCCGCAACCTCGCTGTCCCCCTCATTCCCCATCATTGCCCTCTCCTCTCCGTGCATATTGTCTCTGCTCCTAGCTGGGTCCTCAGGGGGCATCTCCTCCATTGCATTGTAATGACCTAGATGGAGACAATGAGACACACATGGTAAGAGTGACAGGCTAGGTCAGTGCAGGAGGGTCTGGGGGCAGGGCCAGATTAACCAGCCTGGGGGCCCTGAGCTGTTCCCCACCATTGCCCCCCCCACCTTGACTTCCACCCCCACTGCAAGGCCCCCACCCCCCCCAACATGTCAGTCTGTTCCTGCGGGGGGAGAGCTGGGGGCTTGCCCCGGCCTCGCTCTGGCCAGTCTGCCCCTGGAGGCAGGGCCATCTGGCACACAGCATGGTGTCTGCATCTCAGGTGGAGCAAACAGGCTCTGGCCCACCCTGCCCTGCCCCGTGGGTGGACCAGCCAGCTCAGGGGCAGGGTGGGAGCACTGAGCCTGGCCCCAAGGCCCCGACCCCCACTGCTGGCAGGGCAGGAGCCATCCCAGTGCTCCCCCAAGCCCTGCCGGCACTGAGTGGGACTGGGGGGTAGGGGGGTGGATCAGGTAGAGGTTTTAGGGGCTGAAGCCTGGGCTAGGGGCTTCAGCCCCAATAGCCCCTGTGAGAATCTGGCCCTGACTGGGGGATGCATCCAGCCTGATTTTGGAGCTGGGAACAGTGGATTCCTGGGAGCAGGAGGGTGAAACCACCCCTGGGAATGGTGCCTGGTTAAGGGGTGTGGTGTGCTGCACCACCCCACACACACCCTGTAATGTGATCTGTGTATCTTCCCTGTTCATTCTTGCAATGTAATTGTGTGATTTAATCCAAAGTATGTCACGTAAAGTAGTTTTTGGAATGCTCATGGGATGCTCTACAATACTGTTATGGTAGCATGTTTCCTGCAACATCATACACGTGTGCAGATATGAAATACGCCTCCAAATGAAGGTTACAAAATGAAAGGGGATGTATAAATACAGAGAAGGATAAGTCACAAGGTCAGTTCAGATTATTTTCAGCAAACCAAGCAAGTTGTTTGGATTCAAACAGTGTGGAACAACAGATAAGAAGGTGGGAAGGTTAAAATGAGAGAATGGGCACAAATCTCTATTCACACCCAAGCTAGTGGTTTCAGATTTGCATATGAATCCTAACTCTTCAGCTTCCCTTTGAAGTTTTGATTTGAAGTGTTTCTGTTGAAGCACTGACAACAGAGTCTTGTGGCACTTTTAAAGACTAACAGATTTATTAATCGCATGAGCTTTCATGGGAGAAAATCCCACTTCGTCAGACGCTTTGAAGAACTGTAACTGACATGTTTTCACAGAATGTGCAGAGAAGTTGAAGTATTTTCCTATTGGTTTTTCAATGTTACCATTCTTGATGTCTGATCTGTCTCTTCAGGAACACTCCCTCAGATGATGTGCTGGCACACCTAGTGGCTGAACTTTATGACTGTGTCCTCAGCCACAACCATTTCAGGTTTGGAGATGACTTATACCTTTAAGTCAGTGGCACTGCTATGGGTACCCGCATGGTTCCCCAATATGCCAACATTTTTATGGCTGACTTAGAACAACTCTTCCTCAGCTCTTGTCCCAAAGGGACATGCTTCTATTTACACTTCAATGATGACATCTTCATCACCTGGACTCACAGAAGGAGGTCTTGAAAAATTCCACTGAGATTTCAACAATTTCCACCCCCACGATCAAATTCAGCCTAGAACACTCACATAGGAGATCCACTTCTTGGACATAACATTAAAACAAATATGTGTGCACATAAACACCACCCTATACTGAAAACCTACTGACCACTATACCTACCTATCTACCTCCAGCTTTCATCTGGGGCACATCACACAATCCATTGTTTATAGCCAAGCACTCAGATAAAATTGCATTTGCTCCTATCCCTCAGACAGAGACAGACACCTTCAGGATCTCTATTAAGTATTCTTAAAACTACACTCCCTGGGAAGTGAGGAAACACCAACATACAGCTAACAAAGGAAAGTTAAGTGGAAACAGTCACTGTTAAGTGAGAACAATTCTACTATGATGGCTCTACCAGAAAACCATTAGGCCTTGCTCTGGTAAACAGGTGATGTAGTCAAGGTATCAGAGAGGGCAAGAGAACCTGGAACAGCTCATTGATCAGACCTGTATTTGGTAACCAAATAACTCATAAACAGTAAACAGGGGCGGGCTAATTATATGCTGTATATTAAGTATAATCTAATCATGTAACCAGCATATTAAGGATAGTAACACCATTACAGGGATTTAAGCATGATGTAACCTGTGGTATTCTGCATGCACCTGTTGCATTATGTATACTGAATTTGGCATGTAAAAAAGTATTTATGTCTTGTGAACCCTATGTTCTGGGCTTACTTAAACGGGTCCAGGCAGGGTTGTGGCTACACCTTGCTAGGTTGGATGTATAAGGGGAACGAGTAGTTTTTAAAGGCACCATTTACCCATTCTGCTCCTAAATGAACTTGTTCCTTTTTTTTTCTAACAGACGAACAGAACACCATTGGTCATCACCTGCAGCCCCCAAGTCAAACCTCTGGAACACATTGTAGTAATCTTGGAAGGGAAAGGGTTAACACCTTAGGCTATGTCTACACTGGCAAGTTAGTTCGAATTAAGGAGGCTTAATTCGAACTAACTAAAGCCATGGCTACACTAGGGTTTAGTTAGTTCGAATTAAGGGCTTCCTTAATTCAAACTAATAAGTTCGAATAGGGCTTTAGAAGTAAGGCTTTAATTCAAACTAACTAGTTCGAATTAGCCAATGTGGCCATGTTAATTCGAACGAATTTCTTAGTTCGAACTAACTGGCCATTAAAATGAATGGAGATCGCTAATTCGAACTAAGCAAGTGCTTGCTTAGTTTGAACTAACATTCCAGTGTGGCCATGCTAGTTCAAATTAAGTTAATTCGAACTAACTAAAATTAGTTTGAATTAGTTAGTTCGAAGTAACTAATTCGAACTAATTTTAGCAACTGTAGACATAGCCTTAAGCAGTAAGTCCTAGAGAAGTCCCTGGAGAGCTAATAGAAACAGAATACAGATTTCTGTTTTGGAGCAGCAGCCCTGCTGTTTCCTGTTTGGACGCAGCACAGCTCCTATAAGGAGCAGGAGGAGGCCAGGCAGCAAGGTCTGGAGAATCCAGTGACATCCATATCTCAGAAGACTTAATTCTGTAGACCAGGGAATGTGTAGCTAGATGTGTTCAAGGTATTTCTTTGTTCTGATTCTTTTTTTAGATTCCTTTGTGCTGAGCACATGTACCCCTCCCCCCATCCTCTAACTACCGAAGTTAAATCCCAGAGAAGCAACTCTCTGTTTCTTAGCTGTCCTCTTAATTAAAGAACATTTATCCTTTTAATATAAGTTTTGTTTCTGTATCCTAAAAGGCAAGAGGTTTTGTGTGCATGTGCCTCCGACTGCACAGCCAGCTACTAAAGGGAAATCAGTTCCATGTTCAGCTGTTATCACAGCTGGGGTTCAATCGCTGTCCTGAGGGAGGTATAATGGCAATTGAGGGTACCTTGCAGGAAGGAATTCCCAGGTGCACCTTCCTGGTTTTTCAAAAGGCTTTTGCATTTGCATGGTGGTGGCAGCAATACTACTCCAAGGTTAGGAAATGGTAGCTTTGCAGAGGTTTTAAGGCAGGCTTTAGGTTAGGACCAGTGTATTTAAAGACCATTTGTAGGCCCCCACCTTCTGCACTTGAAGTGCCAGAGTGGGGAAACAGCTTTGACACACATCATCAAGGATTTACAGCCTATCCTACAAGACTATCCCTTACTCTCTGAAGTCTTGGAAGGTAGGCCTCTCCTCGCTTACAGACAGCCCCGACACTTAAGCAAATACTCACCAGCAACTGCACACCATATAACAGGAACACTAAAGCAGGCACATATCCCTTTAACAATGCCCCTTGCCAATTATGCCCACGTATCTGCTCAAATGACACCATCATAGAATCCTAACCAAACCAGCTACTCTGTCAAGGCTCATTAACCTGCTCATCCACCAGTGTGATAAATGCCGTCATGTGCCAACAATGCCCCTCTGCCTGATAAATTGAACAAACAGGACAGTTTCTGTGCAAAAGAATAAATGGACACAAATCAGATATCAGGAATGGTAACATTCAAAAACCAACAGGGGAACACCTCAACTCCCTGCCTATTCTGTGAAAGACATGTCAGTAACAGTGCTTCAACAAAACAGCTTCAAATCAAAGCTTCAAAGGGAAACTGCTGAGTTAGAATTCATATGCAAATTTGACATCATTAGCTTGGGTCTGAAGAGAGATTTCAATTGGCTCTCTCATTACAAAAGAAACAAGGTGTCCTGTGGCACTTTTAAAGACTAACAAATTTATTTATCGCTTGAGCTTTCATGGGAGAAAATCCCACTTCGTCAGACTGAAAGCTCATGCAATAAATCAGGGGTCAGCAACCTTTGCCGGCCACCGTACCAACCCTGCCCACCACACCCTCAGCAGGTGCCAGGGGCGGGGCCAAAAGTGGGCGGAGCCAGGCCTCAGGTTCCCAGCCTCGGGGCCGGATCCTGCTGGCAGTGGCAGCTCTGTGCAGGCTGACTCGCCCTGCTTCCCTCCAGCAGCCCTGCCCAGCAGGGGGAGGGGCCAGCAGGGGAAGCATGGCAAGCGGGGGCCTAGCCACGGCACGCAGCTCTTGTGGCCCCAAGGCCAGGCCACACTGGGGGGATGGGGCCAGCAGGGGAGCCTGAGCAGCGCAGCATGATACTCAGGCTTGGCCCGCATGTCAAGTTTGGCATGTGTGCCGGGGGTTACGAAACCCTGCAATAAATAAATTTGTTAGTCTTTAAAAGTGCCACAGGAATCCTTGTTTGTTTTGCTGAACTAGACTAACACAGCTACCTCTATTCATTACAAAAGGTGATCTTTCCCTCTTAACCATCCCAGTTTCATGTCTGTTGTTCCACACTGTTTGAATCCAAACAACTTGCTTGGTTTGCTGAAATAATCTGAACTGACCTTGTGATTTACCCTTCTTTGTATTTATACATCCCCTTTCATTCTGGAACTTCCATTCCATGCATATGATGAAGTGAGATTCTACCTATGAAAGCTCCTGTGATAAATAATTTTTTCAGTCTTTAAAAGTGCCATAGGACTCCATGTTTGTTTTGCTGAACTAGACAACCATGGCTACCCCTCTGAAACATGTCCCCAAATGTATTTCACATGGCTTAGGTGGGGGCAGGAAGCCAGAGCTGCATCCGACACACCCAGAGGAGGTATACATACTAGAACAATGGACTAACTAAGCATCTGTAGCACCTTGGCTCAAGAAGGGCAGATCACCCATCTCCTTTCTTGACCAGGGTCAACCACCTGACCTTAGGAGAGAGGATCAAGGAAGACCGGGTAAAGAGAAAAGGACACACTTTAAACTGGCTTGGAGGCTTTTGCGCCAAGGACTCCACCTTGCAAGCAACTTCAAGGACTTATAACTACCCACATGGTTAGAGGGAACTGGCTGCAAAACGGTCAGTAGCCAAAGTAGGTGTGTGAGCTAGCAATGGGCTGTAACAGTGATCTTAGTTTAGAATGTGAATGATCTTTTGTTTGATTGTGATATACCTCCTTGACTGATCAGCTATCTGATTTTATATAGGCAGGTAACTCACCCTGTGCAGTAACTGAAGTTCTTCAAGATGTGTGTCCCTGTGGGTGATCCATAGTTTGTGGGTGCTCCATAGGTTATGTCAGTGCATCCACACATCACTGATCAAGGAAGTTTCTATCAGTGCTTGTCAGGCCATGTGCGTAACACAGAAGCCTCGATACAGCTTTTGGCATCCTTTTTCCAGTGTGTGCAGTTCAAACTCCCTCTGTTCCTTCTCCACCCAGGAGCCAATACTCCAAAGTAGAGATGGGAGGAGAGCGGGTAGTGGAGCACCCACAGGGACACACATGTCGAAGAGCTCCAATTACAGCACAGGATGAATAACCTTCCTTTCTCCTTCGAGTAGTATCCCTGAGAGTGCTCCACAGTTGGTGATGTGCAAACCCCGCCCTCAAGAAGTAGGAGGGACTTTGGAGTTATTTGTGTCTACAGCTGACGGGTCTGACTGCCATGTCACTATTAGCTGCCTTGTCAATTACAGCATTTGACAAATGTATGTGTGGATGGCTACGTGGCTATCTTGCATATTTCAGTAATTGGCAAGTTGTTAAGAAAAGCAGTGGTAATGGATATAGCTCTTGTATATATAAATATGCTATGGAGGCATGACATTTGATAGCTGTAGCATTCATAAATGCATCGCGATATCCATTTTGAGTTTGATTTGAGTTTGGTTTGAGATGGCATTGCCCTTGCATCTTTCTGCTACGGAAATAAATAGTTTAGGAGTTAATCTGAATTATTTTGTTCTTTCCAGGTAATATACGAGAGCAAGTCTGATGTCTAGGGTATGAAGAAGTGTATCCTGCATGTTGAAATGTGGTTTTGGTAGGAATACAGGTAAGTGTATGGGTTGATTGAGTTGGAAAGATGAGGATATCTTTAGTATAAATTTGGGATGTGGTCTCAGAGTGACCTTGTCCTTTGGGAAGATTGTGAATGGGGGATTGACCGTCAATGCTCCAAGTTTCCCCGCTCTCCTTGCGGAATTAATTGCAACCATGAATGACACTTTCAAAGACAGGAATAGTAGAGAGCTAGTTGATGTCATGGGATGTATATCCGTGCACCCCTAGGGCATGATCTGTGTAACTCTTCTGTTCAATTTTGCAATGTGATTATATGATTTGATGCCAGTTATGACATGCAAGGTTTTTTGCCTGGAAGACTCCATCTTGCAACATTCTCCACCTTTAAGCAAGATCTGGGCCCTGCCTTGTAATAGGCAGAGAATGGCTGTAAAACACAGAACAGCTGGACACCTTGCACATAATCTTGGACAATAAAGTCAGTTTGGTTAGAGGTATTAGGTTACTATGCATTTTTATGTCTTTTATTTCTCTGTGGTCACTCCTTATTCATTTATATTATAATTCTGCCTTGATTGGTCATTTTCTCACTTGAAATCGTACTCTGATCATAAACTAGCATTTGTTTTATCTAAAGCTGTGTGGTCTTTAGAGGGTGTGAATGCGAAAGACTGGGCATAATACATTTCTTTATTAAGTGGACGGACCTGAGACTATGATGATTGGGGCTGGGTCCCAATCCCTGAAAGACAGTGGCTCATGGTGTATTATCCCAGTTAGCTGGGTAGCCACTCACTCCTGAGTCAGTCCACACCAGCCGACTGTGTGCAATCAGTCACAAGTGACAGGGACCACCCCAGCTAAATGGAAAAGCTCCACAATCTGCCCATATAGCTCCCCCTTGCCTGCTGATGCAAAGCATGCAGGCTATATTGTCTGTCATGACCTGACATGTTTATGAGTTATGTACTCTTTGAAGTGGAAACATGCATTGCAGACAGTGCAGCATTCCAGGAGGTTTATGTGTAAGGTAGATTTTTGCATTCTCCATTGTGTCTCTGTACATGCGCACACCATCCCATGAGGGATGCATCTGTAGACATTGTGATTGTGGGTGGTTCCTGGAGGAATGGTACGCCCATCAGAAGGTTCTGGGGCATTGTCCAGCAAAGAAACAAGATTTTTATTTTGGTTGGTAGGGACACCCTTTTGTATTTGTAGCATTTATGTGGTTTGTACACTCTGGCTAACCAAAGTTGGAGTGGGCGCATGCGTAGTCTTGGATGCCTTACTACATATGTAGTTGCAGCCATGTGCCCCAGAAGTTACAGGCAACTGAGTACATTTATAGTAGGAGAGTTCTGTGCATTTGTTACTAGCTGTGATATTGCATTGAGCCTCTGAGTTGGAAGGAAGGCTTTTGCTACATGTGGGTCCAGTTGTGCTCCTATGAACTCTATTACTTGTATGGATTCTATTGTGGATTTCTTTAGATTTATGATTATAGTGAAGCCTTGGTGTAAAGACATTGTGAAAGTCACATCCTGAGTCACCTGCATTTGGTTGCATGAGATTATAAGACTGTCATCCAAATAAGGGAAAAAGGCAATTCCCCATCTACGTAAGTGTGCTGCCACAACCACAAGTATTTTGAAAAAACCCCTTGGGTCTGTGGAAAGGCCAAAGGGTAGTACCATGTATTGGTAATTATAGAGTCCAATGGTGAATCTCAGAAATCACTTGTGAGCGGGATGAATGGAGCTATAAAAGTAAGCATGCTGGAGGTTGAGGGCTGCAAACCAGTTGCCAAATTTTAGACCCGGTATAATAGTTGACAGAGTGATCATTCTGAATCCTTGAGGTTTTATGAATTTGTTTAGTTTCCTGAGGTTGAATATTTTTCTCCAACCTCCTGACTTTTTCTGTCTCAAGAAGTATGGGGAGTAAAACCCTTTGCCCCTCTGTTGGTCGGGGACTCTCTCTCTAGCTCCTATCTGTAATAGGTGGAGCACCTCCTGGAATAGCAGGTGTTCATGAGTTGTGTCCCTGAAGTGGGACAGGGAAGGGTGTTAGAAGAAGGGTTTTGAAATGAATGAGAAGGTGTATCCTGTTTTGATGACCTCTAGGACCCATCTGTCTGTTGTGATAGATGCCCAAGATTGGTAAAAGGGGCACAGTCTGTCTCGATAGATTAAAAATGTTAAGTGCTCTAGAACTTCAGGGAGGTCATGCAGGCTCTTGACCAAACCTTCAAAATTGAGTCTTAGATGGCAGGGCTTGGGATGTAGTAGATTGATTGCTGGGTTGTCTTTGGTGTTGTGTTCATTGTCTGCCTTATGACTGATCTTGTCTTCTATTTTGGGGTCTGCATGAGTATAGTTATGGAAATCTGCATTTACATAGCTGGTATCTAAAGGGCCTTTTTCTGGTAGCTGGGGTGTAGATGCCAAAGGTGTGTAGAGTGCCCCTAGAATCTTTAGATGTGTGCATGACCTCATCCATTTTGCCTGAAAACAGTTTCTTTTTGTCAAAAGGAAGATGCTCGATGGTGGCTTGTAGTGACTTGGGCAAGTCTGCAGAGTGTAGTCATGAAAATCTCCTCATGCCGATGCCAGTGGCTATGGTCTGGGCCGCAGTGTCTGCAACATCAAGGGCTACATGAAGTGCTGTCCTAGAAATGAGCTGACCTCTGATTATTGCATGAAATTGTTGTTTCTTGTCTTCCAGTATTTATTCAATAAAATACGTTAGTTTAATATAATTGCTGTGGTCACAATTAGCTAGGATGGCTGCATAGTTGGCCACTCTTAGTTGTAGACGTAGTGTCAAGGATGTGTACACCTTTCTGCCCAGGAGGTCCATTTTCTTGTCTTCCTTATCGTGAAAGGTGGATCTATTAAATTGTAGCTTGGTTCTATGATTAGCAGTCTACACAACTAAGGAATTAGGAGGAGGGTGTGTGAACAGCTACTCAAAATTTTTAGCTGGAATGTAATATTTTTTGTCAGCTCTCTTGCAGATGGGTGGGATGGTGGCTGGTGTCTGCCAGATATTATTGGTAGGTTCTAGGGGTACATCTACACTGGCAAGTTAGGTCGACTTAAGGAGGCTTAAGTCGACCTAAACAAAGCCACATCCACACTGGACTTTTCTTAAGTCGACTTAAGGAAAAAGCTTAAGTCGACTTAATAAAACCTCTTTTAGGTCAACTTTAAGCCTTAAGTCGACTCCTTATGTCGACTTAAGGCCAGTGTAGACGGGGATTAACGCTAAGTCGACTTTATTAAGTCGATTGAAAGCCAATATAATGACTATCTCTGCTGTTAAGTCAACTTAACAAAGTTGACTTAACTTTGTAAGTGTAGACATGACCTAGGAGTGCCTCATCCATCAGTAGTGCAATTCTTGCAGACAATGTCATTTGCAATATTTTTAGGAGGTTGTGATGTGACTCTGCTACCTCCTGCATCAAAATTTCTAGTGAGTCACCGACCCTCTTTAAAAAGCCCTGAAATTGTTTAAAGTTGTCCGCTGTGGTAGGTGGCGGAGGAATGACAGTTTCGTCTGGAGAAGAAGATGAGTTATACAGAGGGGGAAGTTGTTTCAGGAAGTTCTCCTTCCTCAGTAACGTCCTGTACATTTGGCTCTGGTAATGTGACAAATGGTTTCAGTGGTGGTCTACAGGCTCTTGAGATAGATAATCTACTATGGTGAGCAGAATAAGGAGGCCAGGGTTCCCATCCATGCCAGTATGGTGGATAAGATGAGGGGGTTCCATAGCATGGTGGTCCAAACCATGAATAACATGGGATGTCACAATGAGAATGTGACCTGTGATCCCGTACATGTGGTGATGTTAATTGAGGTGAGAAGATAGCACCTCCACTCGGCTTCACCATCACTGGAAAATGAGATAGGAGATATACTCCCCTTCCCAGAGAACTGTGGTGGCAATTTATCAGTGCTGAAGAACGGGGCACCGGAGAAGAGGCACTGAAATCATCATTAGAATGTGACGTTTTCTCTTTTCCGTATGTTTACATGGAACCAATGTCTCCAGTTCTGTGCCAGTGCCATTGGTGCCACTTGTTCTGGTGCTGGTGTCATCCTCGGTTCCAGTGCAGCTATCAGTTCTGCTGTATGTGTCAGTACCGTTGTCGGCACGGAGGTGGTGGTCAGTTGCAGCGCTGTGCCTCCATTGGTTATTGAGATCGGGGATGAGGCTGCAGTGGGCACCAAGAATTGCAGTGGTGCTATAGCCACTGTGGTTTCAACAGTAGATGTCTATGACCGGTCTTGTACCTATGTTCCATTGTGGTGATTGAGGACTGTTTATCAGGTCTTCCAGCCAGTGTACCCAAGGGACCTGAAGCCTCTTTGGTATGGGCCAGTTTTGGAAAAGAGGTCAGAGTTTTCCTCTTTTTCCGTGTGGAATGTGGTGGGGTGAGGTGCCTTTTAGCAGTCAGCATAGCTTGCTGAGCCAGTTTTCGCTGACCAGGGTCAGATGCCAGTCTAAGGAACCTTTCCATTAGGAGCAGTTTGAGGCAGAGGTCTCTATCATGCCATGCTCTGGAGCTCAGATTTTGACAATGAGGATTTTGGGGAGATGTACTCCTCTTCTAAACATTTCATGCAGATTGAATGGCCATCTGATGCTGGCATTGCATCTTGGCACAACTCATGGCTCTCAAAGCCTGGGGATCCAGCATTTTCTTTTAATAACTGGGGTGGGGAAATAACTGACTAAGCTAAGATGAACTATAACTAATGCTATTAACTAAGATTTAATGTGTGAAGAGAGTAACAATGAGTTGCAAAGAGACTGCTATGGCTCTGTCTGTAACTGTGGATGGTTGTAAAAGAACTGGGGGAGGTTGAGCAGCACACACTCAAAAAAGGGTAACAAAAGCCACCTCAAGACAGCCACATTGCACGTGTGGCCCGATGAGCATTGTTAGAAACTCCTCCAGTGACATGTGAACACTCTGACACCAATTGTGGAGCACCCACAAACTGGAGCAGCCACAGCAGGGCCAAATTAATGCCGCGATTATAAGGCAGTGGTTTTCAAACTTAGGATCAGGACCCAGTATTGAATCACAGACCTTCAGGTTCTGGGTTGCGGTGCCCCCTGCTGCTGCCGCAAAAGACTAGAATGCATTGCTCAAAGATGTAATTGTTGGGTCGTGGGCATAAATGATTTTTTTCAATTGGATCCCAAAGAAAAAAGTTTGAAAACCACTGCTATAGGGGCTTCAGTCCAAGGCCCCAGGCTAAGGGAGCCCTCTCAAAAATCCAGCCCCGGGCTGCTATCCCTGCTCCCAGGGAGGCACCACTTGGAGGGAATGTGGGAGAGATCTTCCTACCCCCTGCTCCAGGTAGTGTAGCCTCCCAATCACACTGGGGAGGTTTCTCCCCACTGTGCTGGCTGTAATTCCCAAGTTGCTGCTGACTCCCTTTGTTTGCAGGGCACTGCAAATAGTCTGTGCTGGGCTGAGGCTAGGTCAGGATCCTGACCCCTGGGAACCAGAGCCACAAGGGGGCTGGGGGGAACAGATGTGTGAGGTGACAGAGGAGGTGTCAGGTAATTAAGGGGGCAGAATGGGAGCGGGACAGGGGATGGCTGGAGGCAAGGGGGATGAGGCAATGCAGGGAAATCATGGGGTAGAGGCATTATGAGGCTGTGGGAAGGAGGCTGGAGTAGATGTGAGGGAAGGGGGATGTGAGGAGGAGGGGCTGTAGGGAGAATGAGAGAGTAAGAGCCCCACTGCCTAGGCTTTCATAGCTCACTGGCAACCAGGGCATCCTCTGACCCCTGATGCAAGGAGGGAGCCACAGAGAGTCTGTCACATGTGTTTCCCATCCCTACTGCCCGTACAGCAGAGGGAGAGTGGGATACAGGCCCACAAATTCCCCCCCACTCCATGGAATGCTGCTGCTGCTACTGTTTTAATCAGTAAACTAATGTTGTTTTAGCTAAAACGGTGTGGATTTTGGAAAGGGAGTGCAAGTGTAAATGCCTGACGACGCAAAGGCAAAGCATATCAGTTGCTTTGTTAAACTGATGGACCAGAGTGAATGAACCTGCAGTGATTAGGAAAGGTCCAGATCCCTGCAAGATGGAGATCCCAGGAATTTTATCTGGGGGCTGGGGCTGCTGTCTGGGGCACCATCGCATGAGTGGCTAGTGAGCACTGCCTGGGACCAATTATACACAGGCGGCTGATGGGAGCTGACCCAGGAGTAGGGATTCACCTAGCAAGGTGGAGTAAGTTGGGGCCCAGGAGTGGGGAATCAGGAGGCAGAGCAGTCCAACCTCCAGGGGGAGGAGTCTCTTCAGCCCCATGGATCCTGGGTTACCCCCGGCTGTGTCACTGTCCCCTCCCCAGACTCTGCTCCCTCAGGGACCCCAGCAACCATTACACATCGCCCATGTTACCTTTTGGTGTCTTCCTGCGTCTCCAGCAGTAAAAAGCTAATGCAGCCACCGTGACAAGCAGCAGCGCCACGCAGACCACGGTGATGATCATGAGGACGGGAGTTGTGCATGCACCTGAAGGGGAGAGGATATGAGAGCCCTGCTCAGGGCAGGTCCCTGGGTTGTGCACTGCCCTCACCAGGGACCAGGGTCAGACCCCAGCCACAGCACATGGCAGGATCTGAGGGGTCTGGGCTGTGTGTGACAGCAGGACCCTGGTGGGATTGGCACACACAGTCTTAGCCAGCAAACAGCATCCCACCCTGGAAAACATGCTGCCTGCTGTTGGAGTGTGATACAGTTTCTCTGGTAGGGTGGGGGAGGATCTATAATGAGTAGCAAAGGAACTTGGTTCGTGGCAGAGCTGTTCCAGGGAATAGGGCTGAGCAGAGGCAGCCTTTGGCTAGGGGGGGCCCTAGGCGAAGGCACATTGCGGGGCCCCCTATAGGCCTGTGGGGCCCCATATAGGCCCACGGGGGCCCCCTGTAGCCAGCCCCAGCTCCCCGCCGCCATTCCCGGCCCTGCCTCTCCCCCCCACCCCCGCAGCCCCAGCTCACTGCCGGCTCCAGCTCCCCACAACCAACCCCAGACACAGGGGCCAGCTCCTCTGCCTGCTGCCAACTGACACGGCTTTGGGGGCAGGGAAGGGGGCCCCTTGCAGCTTGAGGCCCTAGGCATGCGCCTGCTTCACCTACCCCAAAAGCCGCCTCTGGTGCTGAGTGCCCTGATGGGGTTTGCCTGTCTGATGATTGTGACCAGCTCTGTTCCAGGAGTGGAGGACAGAGTGTGGATAAACCAGCTGTGCTAAGAACATGCACAGACTAACTGTCACTGCAGAGCCGGTCACAGCTCCAGTGAACACCTGACAAACAGGTGCTCAGATTATGAGGTCTGGGGTGTGAAGGAGACAGGCCTGGTCCAGTGAGAGCAGACAGCCCTCACTGCACTGGCTGCTAATCTGCAGAGACCCCCAGTGCTCAATTCGTGGGGTAGCCTACAAGATCTGCCCTCAGCACTCACACCCACTGGATTGGAACCAGGGCAGGACCTGCTGCCCAGGTTGGGACAGGGAAATCCTCCCCATGGACAGAGTGATAGAAAAATGGGGGCCAGTGCCCCACAGTCTCAGTATTGCTCCCAGTACAGATTCACCTGCGACGTCCAGGGCGAACCCCTCCTGCAGGGGCTGAGCCAGAGCCGAGTGGCTGACGTGGCAGGAGAAGACGCTGCCGGAGTCACTGTCAGTGGGGGTGAACATGTAAATTGCAGTGACATTAAACGTCCCATCCAGGTTCTTCTGGGGGACAGAGCGAATGGCATCAGTCAGAACCCGCCCGTCTCTCAGCCACTCAACGGTGATGTCCTCGGGGTAGAATCCCCATATGCGGCACAAGAAGGAGCTCATTGTGTCTGTCACAGCCGATTGCCAGGGGATGGTGAGTCTGGGAGCAGCTGGGAACAGGAGACAGAGAACATGAATCAAGGACTGAGAGCCACATGGCACTGCAGCAGCTCACGACCCATTCTGTGGCTGGCTTAAAGCATTCTGGGTCCATGAAGGGCTGCACTGTTCTGAGACTCTGCACACACCCATACACACAACCACACATACCAGATCTGTCACATTCCCTTGCTTGCACAAGCAATCCACACAGGCCTGCCTGCCCTAGCAGCAGCAGGATAAAGGGTGCTCACAGTTTCTAGACCAGGACATTGGTGCCATCCTTACCAAATACATGGAGGGTTGTCTTGCTCTGCTGCTGCTCCATGCCATACCTGACCACACAGGAGTATAGCCCCTGGTCTGACAGTTTTACTTTCTCCATGCCCAGGGAGGCATTCCCAATCCGTAACTCCTGCTCCGATATGCTCATCCTTGGTGTGAATGTTCCCTTCCCCTGGTTGTACTGTGCCAGAAGCTGCTCAGAGAAATACCACTGAACCTGCAGGGTGGTTAGATTGATCGCCCCTCCAATATTGAACCGGCATTTCAGCAACACTGCAGAGCCCAGCACAGCCGAAGAGAAGGACTCAGTGTATATCGTCAGTGGGTCACCTGTAAATAGAAACAGGAAAATAAACCACAAAGGTTTGCAGCCCTGGGACCTGTCTGTGACCTCAGGCAGGTGCCATGTGATCTGGGATCCTGCTGCAGAATCTCAGCTTTCAGCCCTTCTAGTGGTGAAGGAACCAACCAGACCTCTCCGGGTGTAACTGACACAGGGATTTCTGCAGAGAGCTTGAAACGATGGTTCTGAGAGGGATGAGCAGTCCCAGTGCTATCAGTATGGCGTTCACTCTGGAACTGAATGACATGTTCATTGATGTTACTACTGAGGGCTAACTACCTGCTCAGGGCTGTGATGCATCTGGCACCCCGCGTGACACTCACGGACCTGGCCACCCTAGATGTATCCCCGCAGTCAGGCTAAGACACCACACACCTAAAAACATGTCTCTATCGTAGCAGAATCTGGCATCCGGGCCCAGCTCTGCTGGAAATGGGCTACCTCTCGGTAAAAAGGATGTGTCAGCCCAGGAAAGGTGAGACTTTGCTCTCTTATGAAATGTATATAAGGCCTTGTACACACTACAAAGTTATCGCGCGGTAAGGCTCCTTATCGCGCGATAACAATCTGAGTGTACACACACAAGCTTCTTGTTGCGCGGCAACAGCCCTCTTGCTGCGCAACATGTAAACCACCCAAACAAGGGTGGTAGAGCCTGTGTGTACACTAGATCCGTTTTTGACAGCCTCCGGAAATGTCCCGGAGTGCCAATTGAGGGCACTCTGGGACACCGGAGTTGTCAAATTTGTCAATTTCACTGCTCTAACAGAACAATGAAATTGACAAATAGCTGCTTGAGCCAGACTTTGGCTCAAGCCAGCAACTGGGCTCCTCCAGCAGGGGCTCAGCTGGCCGGGGGCTGGAGCCCCACTGAGCCCCAGCTCCAGCTCCAGCCAGCTGAGCCCCACCACCCACTAAGCTCCAGCACTGGCTGGCGGCAGCCGAGCCCAGCTCAGCCCGGTCCGTGGCGTGGCTCAGCTGCTGGCGGCAAGCCCCGTCCCTGGCCTCAGTGGGGCTCTGCTTGTCGGTGGCAGCTAGAAGGAGTGCTGTGTGGACAGGATAAAGCGTTATAAAAGTTATTGCAGGACAAGTCTGTAGTGTGTATGTAACCCATATGCCTAAAAAAAGGCTATTTCTTTAAGAGACCTGCTGAGGGTGGGTTATTGTTGCTGGGAAGATTAGCTACCCACAAAGAGAAATTTCTAGAAGCAGGGAGTGGTAGCATTTTTGAGCATGCTCCACAGAGTGCCCTGATCTGATGTGATGTGATGTGATGTGTGGTCAGTCAGATGACATGAGAGGAGCAGTCTATGCAGACAGCAGGGTTAATTGAATTTTGTTTTCTTAGGATAAGGTTCATTTAGTTAGTAGTTAATAAAGTTCATTGTTACATTTGTTTTTAGTATTTTAATGTGGGAGGGTAACTTTGAGCAATCGTTGCTGTGAGTCCCATACAGACTGGATCCTGGGTCTCCAGCTGCTTTCTCCATAGGGATTGGGATTGATTTCTGTGAGGCACTGGAGAAGGGCAATTGAATTAATTTTAGCCCACCCAAAGGTTACATGCACATGGCCTAATTATTAGTGAGAGGGCTAAAGAGCAAGCAATAAACAAGGCAGCCATGTTCATTCTCAGCTAGCTTGGCAGAGTGAAGCCAGAATCCAGGAGCCCTAGCAAGTGCTCTTGCTCACTACAGCTGCGAGTGTTTTCACTGGAGCATGTAGGCAAGTGTAATCCACTGGTTCAGTGTGTGCTGTGTGTCCCCCTGCAGTGCTGGTTCACGTAATAAGGCAAGATTTTTTTTCCACATTGCATGATCAGACTGTGGAACTCACTGCAATAAGATGTTAGAGCAAAGAACTTTGCAAGATTCCAAAGAGGACTGACCATCCATTTGGGGAGCAGAAATACCCAGTTAGACATGTTAATGCAAACGTTTTGGAAGGGATCTTACACGTTCTGCTTCAAGGCTTCCGTTGATCTCTGGCTACCAGAAACCAGGATGTGATCTTATGGGAAGCAGATTAGTTACTGGAGGGAGATAACAGGATATTCCTATAGCCCATGTGGGAGAGGTCTGTGCTCCAACCAAGCCATGTGGGCAGCATGTCCCCAGAGCAAAGTGCTATAGAGTCATAGCAGATGAGGGTTGGAAGGGATCTCTGGAGGCCTCCTAGACCAATGTCCTGCTCAAAGCAGAACCAACCTCAGCTAAACCATCCCAGCTAGGGCTTTGTCAAGCCGCACCTTAGACAGCTCTAAGGATGTAAGGCATGTTCTCAGCTGGGGATCCCTTTGTCATCTCAGCTGAAATCCCCCAGTTTTCACTGGATCCTTCTTTTTAGTTAAGAAATAGTCATTCACTGGAGCGAGGAACTGAGACAAGGGAAGGGCTTTGACCTGCAGGAGGCAGGCACTGGTGTCTGTGGATTTTAGAGCCCATGGGTGCTGTCATTTTTATGTGAAATTGAAAAAGCCTCCTTGCAAAATGTCTACGAACAGTTTAGAGCAGTGCTTCTCAAACATTTTAGCTTGAGGGACACAGATATCATTTTCACAATCCTGAAGGGCCACCAGCCTGTGGCAGCAGGCCCCTCCTGACAAGCAGTTTGTCTCTTCATTCACTGATCTCCCATCTCCTCGGCTGCAGCAAGAAAACTGCACATATCCTGTAGCCCTGTCCACTCCACCTGGGGCCCTAGGCAGTGACTCCCTTCTGCAGACAGGGGAATGCAAGATCAGGGCTCCCCTCCATCTGGTTCCAGCATGGACCCCAGCACCTATGGACCTAGGCAGAGTGTATTACCATGCTCCCTGCAACAGCCAGGGGGAGGGTAGAGCCAATCTCCTATCCCTTTGGCTGCAGCAAGGAGACTGCACTGGTCTAGCCCCACAGAAACATACTCCATCTTAGTCCTTATGCACAGGCCACTTTGAAAGCCCCCGAGGGCCACTTTTGGCCCAAGACCACAGGTTGGGAACCTGGTTTACAGTCTTGCCATAGAATCACAGCTGATACGGCCAGCAAGGCCCTGCCACTCTGATTGATCGCATGGCCAGGCCAGAGAAGCTTTCCAGGGATTCCTATATCCAGCCAAGCTCCAGCCATGTTTTTAGCAAGTGACACCTGATTACACTTTACTGAGTCCAGACGCTGGAGAAGCCACCTGCTCCCAGGGGAGTTATTCCAGAGATTAAACTTCCCACCCTGTTAAACACTGATGCCTTATTTCTAACCTGAAGCTAAGTCAATACTAACAGCAGCAAAATCACTGTCGTCAGTGCACTCTTCCAGGTGTGACTGAGCAGTCTGGCAAGACTGCTCAATCGCTCTGGAGATTGCAATAATAACTCCAGCTCCAGAAGTGGCATAGTGCTAAGTCAACTGGACAGCATTGCTGTTCGACTTAGCACAGTGTGTAGGGGGAGGGAAGTGAGCATTAGTAAGGTGATGGGAGATACGCAAGGTATTTTACATGCCTTGCATATCTCCCGTCAACTGCCACCAAAAAGTGTGGCAACTCCCTCTCCCGCCGCTGGCTCTCCTGCCTTTGCTAGATGAAAGGCCCTTTGCAGTTAGAGGTTTTTCCCCTCATTGCTGCTTCTCAACCAGTAGCGTACCCCTCTCAGCCTTCTCTTAGTTAAGGTGAACAGAATGAGCCCATTTGGGTATGTCTGCACTGCAAAGGAAAACCCACAGCACCAATTCTCAGAGCCCACATCTATTAACTCCAGCTCACAGGGTTTGGGCTGTAGGGCTAAAAATAGCCATGTCCAAATGGAACCTGAGCTTCGAGGTGTGTTTCCCAGCCAGGGCTCCATGTCCAGTGGGAATGGCTCCTTGGCTGTTTCGTTTGTGCCATTTCCTTAAGAAGTTTGAACAAGTTGACAAATCCTTGTATGAGCCATCCCCAAGGGCATGTGCAAATGAATCAGATGCAGACTCTTTCCTTTACTGCATAAGTGAGATAGATGTAAGGAGATCATTAGCCCCTTACTGGAACTTAGTGGGGTTTTTTTGCCTGGCATCTCTTAGGGAAGCAGGACCCTGAAATAGACAGCCCCAAGGCCAGTGGGGAGAGGTCAACATGCTAAGTTAACTTTATTGACAGGGCAGACAGGCCAATGAGGGAGCCAGGAGGCCCCACTGTGAGCTGGAACTGCTGGACATGTGTGGGCAGGCAGGAGAAGGCCTGAGCTAAGGAGGAAGCAGCCAGCAGCTGGGCCAGAGAAGCCAGGCCAGGGAGCTGAGCTGAGCATATCCACAGCAACAGGACCACAGCAGCAGCCAGAGCTGAGCTGAGCAGAGATGAGGTTGGGGCCAGAGCCAGAGTCAGGCCCGGGCTGGTGGGCGGGGACGAGATGTGGGCCACAAAGCTCCAGGAAGGGGTTGCTGGGGGCAAGGGGCAGGCACAGGGACTGTGCCCTGAATCTCTTTTTTTACAGAGCAAAGCTCCTGCTTATTTCTGTACTTCCTCAGTTCCTAGGGTGGAGCCTTCTCTACTTTAGGGTCATTAAGATGCATTCTTTGGCCTTCAGGGTAGGATGGCATTGGTGTTTTTTCACTCCCCTTTCTGTGGTCAGAGCAGTTTAGGTTGGCCCTGCACATACATTCCTCACCTACCCACACAGGCTTAAGTCGGCTTAATTTAATCCACATCTACACTGGGCTTTCCTTAATTCGACTTAAGCTGCTCCGTAAGTCGAATTAAGGAAAAAACTAGTTCGAATTAATAACGTCTCGTTATAATTCGAACTAGTGTCTAAGTTGACTTTAATAAATCAACGTAGCCAGTGTAGATGCCCTAAGTCGACTTGGTCGACTTAGGGCAGGGGGGACAAGGGAGCACCGCATGGCTCCCTGGCAGAAGAGAGCCACCGTGGCTCCATTGTCCCGCAGCCAGGGCTCCAGCGGTCCCCCGCTGGAACCCTGGCTGGAGAGCCCAAGAGGCAGGTGGCTGGTCCCGGCAGAGCCAGCTGTGCGCCAGGTGACTCTGCGGGACCAAGAAGCCGCAAGCGGCTTGCCAGTCTCTGCAGACCCAGTTGTGCACCAGCTGGCTCTGCCAGGACTGAGAAGCTGTGGGACCCGCACGGGTCCCGGCAAAAAGGAAGCTGGCCGCTCCCTTCTCTCCAGGACCCCCATGGGTCCTGGCAAAAAGGGAGCCACCGCTTCCTTGTTGCCGGGACCCGCGAGGGTCCTGGAGAGAAGGGAGCCCCACGATCCCTTCTTGCCAGGACCGTGCTCCAGCTGCCGGAAAGCCTCCGGGGTCTCCCTGGCAGCTGGCGTGCCAGCAGTTTCCAGTACGGCAGCACTCCAGCTAGCTGGGAGACCCTGGAGGCTTCATGGCAGCTGGAGCGCTGGCAATTGCTGGCCCTCCAGGTCCCGGGAAGCCTCCAGAGGCTTCCCAGCAGCTGAAGCATCGTCCCAGCCAAAAGGAAGCTGCAGGGCTCCGTTCTGGCCAGGACCTCTGGGGTCCTGCAGAAAGGAGCCCATGCTCCCTTCTAGCCGGACCCCTGCAGGTCCCAGCAAGAAGGAAGTGGCAGCTCCCAGGCAGAGGAAAGCCACCAGCTTCCTTCTCCCTGGGACCACTCGGTCCCGGCTAGAAGGGCTCCCTTTTGACCAGGACCTGAGCAGTCCTGACCAGAAGGGAGCCGAGCGGTCCGGGGCTTGCTGGCTCTCCCTGGACCTAGCTAGTCAACTTAGAGAGTCTAGTGTAGACTCTCTAAGTCGAGTTAGTAAGGTCCACTTTAAGTCGACTTAGGAGTCCTGTGTGGACTCTCCAAGTTGACTTAATAAGGTCGACTTAAAGTCAACTTATTTAAGTCGACCTAAATCCCTAAGTGTAGACATAGCCACTGAGAATTCACTGAAATACTTTTATGTTCTCTAGTACAAGTTTCAGGAAGTAGTTTACTTCAAGAAAATAGCCAGATGGAGTCCACTTATGCCGCACAAACCAGCACTGGACCATTATCAGAACAGTAAAGGAAACAGTTATATCCACCTCTATGTAAACAGGGGATAGACCTGCTATTGTAGGATCTTTCCTGGCCCCTATACCACCCTGGTGAAGGTGGGGCTGTGCATCCCAGCCCCCCTCTTCAGCCCAGCCCCAGTCCCCCCCCCACCCCCTGCACAGCCATGGCTCCAGCCCCCCTCACAGATCTAGCTGCCCCTGTGGCCATGCCACCCCCAGCAGCGGCAACCCGGCTCCCTCCCAGCAGTTCCCCCCCATGAGCCCGCTCCAGCCATCCACTCAAAGTCCTGGCCCAGCTCTGCCCCCACGCCCCTCCCCCGCCACGGCCAAGGCCCAGCTCCCATTCCCTGCCCCCACAGAGAGCCACGGGTCCCTGCAGCATACTCCATGGCCATCTCCGGTAGCCCATGGCCTGGCCTGCCCAGCTCTCAGGTCACTCAAGGCCCCCCTCTCACCCAGGCCCAGGGCCACCCACCCCCCTTTCCACTCCCTTACCTAATGAGGCCCAGGATTGCCCCAGAGCTGCCACCACCTCTGCACACAGTGCCTGGCCCAGAGGGGAGGGAGGGATTTAAATTTCCCTCATCCTCTCCTGCCCTCACTAAGTGCTATGGGCAGAGGAGGGGCTGGCAGCTCCTCTCACTGTCCCGGTAGGCAGGCTCTGTGACTCACTGACTAGGGCACTCACTGACTAGGGACACACAGGGCTGATGCCCCATGTGCTCAGCACCAGCAATGCCCCTGGAAATAAGAGAACAGTCATGCTTGCAACTAGCTGATGATTAACAACCACACAAAACGTGGAGGCAGGATGACACAGCAAGGCCCAGAGACTTACATGAGAGCCAGCAGGTATAAAAGATGGATAAGAACATGGAAACTTTGGGTCTTTTTCTACAATTGTCATCTTGGAGCATTGGATTCATGGCTGACAGAGGCTCTAGGCTGGCTCAAGCAATGAATGGATGGACTGGTAATTATATGACACCAGGATGCAGAATTGTATGTGTGCGCGCGTGCACATGAAGACTTTTTGCTATTCTTACATTTACAATAAACACAGCGTATTGCTTTGTCCCTCTAAATAAAATCCTGCTAGTCTTTTCTTTTACAAGTATAACACTTGCCCTGTAAATATCAGCAACAAAACAATCCCCACAGGAGTGAATTTTAAAGAGGAATCTGGTCCTCAGATCCTCCAGCTCAGGGATGTCCAACCTTTTTGGGTGAGGGGCCACATTGTAATTCTTCTCTCACTCGGAGGGCCGGTGAGCAAATTTTGAACAGATAAGGCATAGAAGAAATTGATTATACTATTAATAAAATGTGAACAGTTAAAAAATAAACACCAGTTTACAAACTCAGTTTGGTTCTGTAAAACCAGAAACTTACATTTCATACCTAAATACAATTCTCAAATAATCTCCATCCTCCCTACAGTAACTGTTATATGTGTCACTTTCACAACTGTACACAGCAAATTTTCATTTGTTAATTAAACCACATTTTGTAAAGGGCTCAATTTTTTTTTCAGGAAGCATCAGTGTGTACAGGTGGCAGGAGAGTGTGGCAGGGCAAGGGAAGGCGTGGAGAGGCCGTGTACAGTGGCAGGGGAAAACATGGGGAACAGGAGCAGGGCAGGACAGGGCTGGCAAGGGAGGGTTGGGTGGGGTAGGGAAAGGGAGGGAAGCATTGCGGCCTGGTGGTGGGACCCTCACTACTTCCCTTCCTCCCCCAACCCTTGCTCACTCCCTGACCCCTTCCTCCTGCCCTATGCCACTCGGGCTCCCCAACTCCTTCACCGCTCCATGCAGTGCTGGCTTTGCCTCCCTGTGGGCTACCTGACCCCTTCCTGTCCCTGTGCTGTGTGGGCTCTCTGACTCTTCCCCCTCAGGGTCCCCTTCTCCAGCTCCCCAACCCCTTTCTGGGCCTATGCTGTTTGGGTTCCCTGACTATTTCCCCTTCCCCATCATCATCAGCTCCCTGACCCCTTCCCTGGCCCCTATTGTGCCATGCCACACTGTATGGACTCTTCTCCCCTGTCCCTTCTCCCTGTGTGCTCTGCTCCCCATTCCCTTCCCTCCCCTTACCCCATGTGGGCTCTTCTTCCCTCTCTTCCCTTGCCTGGGCTCCTTTTCCCTTCCTTTCCCTTTCTCCAGACAGGCTCCGCTCCACACCCCACCTCTTCCCTGTCCAGCACGGTTCCTTTCCTCTCCAACCCTCCTTGTTTCCCTGTCTCTGCACAGCAGCTCCTCTCCCCACCCCACCCCCTCTCTTTCCCCACATGTCTCCTTTCCTCTCCTGAGTCCCCAGCCTTCCTCCCTTCCCTGTCCTCACACACAGCAGCTCCTCTCCCCAGGCACCCTCCTTCCCTGTCACCATGTGCAATGTCTCTTCTCCCCCTCCCACCTTTCCTTTCCCCACACAGCGCCTCTCCTCTCCCCCGTCCTCTCCCTTTCCCTATTGGGGCTCCCCTTCCATGGCCCCATGCCATGGAGCCTCCTCAACCCCTTCCCTGGCTCTCCTCCTCACCTGAAAGAGTCTAAATGAAGCCCCTGAAGGGAGTTCTCTGGCCAGGCTACTCCCACACTGTGGCTCTGAGCAGGGTGGGAGATTTAAAAGGGCTCTGGCCACCCCAGCTCCCATGTTTCTGTGGCAGCGCTCTCCAGGCTGGATAAAAGCCCTTGGTGGGCTAGAGTCCAGCCCATGGGCCTCAGGTTGAACTAGCTGGGCTCTTAGACACAGGGCTGCAGGCTTTTCCTTGCAGAGCAGGTGTACCCCAAGTCTCTGTCCATGATCCAGGGCTCTGTCCCTCCATCATTGTCCAAGAGCACCTGCCCCCAAGCATCACCACGGAGCCCTCAGAGGCTCTTTTCCCCTTTGTCAGAACCCCCATGGTTTGTCTCCAGGGGTTTTGGGGTTCTACCTGTGGTGAAATCCTGTTGCGCTCCATTTGTGCCCCGCAAGCAGCACAAACTCTGGCTCCCTGAGGGCAGAGATGGCCAGAGAGACACAGAGCTGCCATTTGTTAACCAGGGGTGTGGGAGGCCACAAGCTGCCAGTCACTACAAGCAAAAAGCCAAGAGCTCCTCCCCCAGTCTATGGGAGAAGAAACCGAGTCTGGCACCAACTGATTCCGAGGGACAACAGATAAAGAACAGGAACAGGTGTGGAGATCGTAGGGTTAAAATGAGGGAACCAGAAGGTTAAACCAAGCAGAGAACCCCAGACAGTGCCCACTGCTCCTTAAAGGGAGTCAAGGAGGTAGTGGACGCGGCCCGGAGGAACTCTGCTCAGGGATGTGCATGGAGAGAGGAACAGAAGTAGGCTTCACAGTTCCAGAGCACCTCTATAGCCAACCTCTCCTCCCTGGAGGTATGAATGGCCACCTTGGCCAAGGTGAGGAGTAGATTGATGAGGAGTTCCTGCAGCATCATGGAGCCACAGATAGGGTGTGCATTGATCAATAAGTGTGAGGAGAAAAACAAACAAGGGGTATGTCTACACTTAAAAAGCTAAGTCAACTCTCTTAAGTCAACTTAAAGTCGACCTTGTTAAGTGAACTTTGAGAGTCTACATTAGAAATTTAAGTCGACTGCCTGTGTCAACACAGGCAGGTGTTTAAGTCGACGGAGAGCCGTGGCTCCGAAGGGAGCTGCAGCTCCCCGGGACATGGGGAGCCACGGCTTCCTGATTGCTGGGGAGCCGAAGCTCCCTGCTTGCCCAACTCCCCGACAAGAAGGGAGCCATGGCTCCTGGGGAGAAGGGAGCCGCGGCTCCCCTCAGGGAGAAGGGAGCCGTGTGGGGCTTCCCAGCGAGAAGGGAGCCCCGCACAGCTCCCTTGTCCCCATCCCTAGGTCAACTTAGAGAACTAAGTCGACTTAGGGCTTCCACACCAGTTTTAAGTCAACTTAACAAATCAATGTGGGCATTAAGTCGACCTAAAGAGTGGTAGCGTTATTAAGTCAACTTAAGGAAGCACTTAAGTCGACTTAATGAAAGCCAGGTGTGGACATGGCTTTGTTTAGGTTGACTTAACCATCCTTAAGTCGACGTAACTTGCCAGTGTAGACATACCCAAGGAGTCCTGTGGCACCTTTAAAGACTAACAAATGTATTTGTTGCATGAGCTTTCGTGGGAGAAAATCCCACTTCATCAGACACTTTGAATAACCAAGTTAGATTTTCTCCCATGAAAGCTCATGCGAAAAATCTGTTAGTCTTTAAAAGTGTCACAGGACTCCTTGTTTGTTTTGCTGACCAAGACTAACACAGCTACCCCTTTGGAACTTGTCAACAGGTGGGGAGACACGCAGCCAGAACCTCAGGAGGAGGTTTTGGAAGAGCCAGAAGAGGGGCTGCAGCCTGTCACACTCCAGGTAAGTGTGCATCAGGGTCTCCCACTCACCACAGAAGGGAAAGTTGTCAGGAAGGGGTGAACTGTGCCAGGTACATGCTCATGCTCACGACTCCATGAAGGAGCAGCCAACCAATGTCCCCAGTGGGCCGCAGGACTAAGGTGGAATACAGACAAACCCACTGAGGCTCCTTGTCCTCAACAAACGGTAGGAAATCCTGCCACTTGGTGTTCGGGTGGGACATGAGGGCGAGGAAGTGGAGTGTGTGGGGCCTGAGCATGTAGAGGTGTGCCCGTGGCACAGTTCAGAAATGCATTGGCTGCATATCCTGCAGTGGATCAGGGTGCACAGGGGAGGTGGTTTGGGGGAAGGTCACAGGGCCGGGGCCCAAGAAAGAGGTCCAGAGGGTCCAGCGTGAGTGACAGGTGAGGAGCCCCCTCTCACAGGATCCACTCAAAGAAAACGCAAGCAGCTGGAGGCAAGACGGCCTTCACCTCCTGGAGTACGTGTCATGGAATTTGAAGGGTGAAAAACCTCAAGTGTCAAGCCAGTGTCTGGGGATCCACCCATTCCTCCCAGGCATAGTCCAGGAGGTCTCTGACCCTGATGATGCCTGTCAGGACCAACCTCCATCACACTGAGGGGGTCTCTGCCACCTGCACAATGAGCTGGGGGGTATGTAGCAGGGGTTCCACGAGGAGGTCTTCCCCCTCAGAAGGCACAATGGGCCTGGAGGATGAGATGAGCCTCCAGGTCTTGAGGCTGTCCTGGTAGAAGACCAACAGCTCAGGGAAGTCTAACAGAAGACCACTCAGATGGAGATAAAAGAACTGCCAGTCGTATAAAGGCAGCGGAGGAAGACATGCACCAGATGGCTCCATGCCAGACTACTTGCACTATATACGAGTCTCTGCATGGCCTGGAGGCAGAAGGCATGGGACCCGGCTGTGGATACAGCACAGGCCCTGCCCTCCCTCCTCCATGGGGAGACTCAGGATCCCTGCAGAGACCCAGTGCAGCTCTGGCCAAAAGAACTCCACAACAGAAAGGCCAGCTAAGACCCTTTGCACACAAGCAGTTCTCCTCTCACCCTGGTCTCTGCCACCCCCCTCAGCACAGTCCCCTCTCACCTTCCCCATGTGCACATTCCCCCACCTGTCTAACTCCCAGATCCTGTCACATGCTGGATCATTCACAAGGGCTCAGGGCAGACTCTGCACCTGAGGCCAGGTAGAAATTGATCCATCTGTACCAGGGCCCCATCCCTGGCACTTTACTTTGCTTAGGAAGTCCCCAGGTCCTGCCCTGCCCTGGGGCACTAGGGGAGCTGTACTTACCAGCCACATGAAGAAAGAGGAGGGGAAGAAGAAGACCCCCAAACCCCACAGTCCCTGGCTTCTGTCCCAAACAAATCGCCATCTTCTCCAGGACTGGCAGAGCCCCAGCAATTAGCTTTCATTTTCCATGGCCACGTGAAAGACCATAAAACTATGCAAAGGGTGAGGCTGAGGAATTCAGATATCACTGGGCATGATTCACATGCACCTGCCTGGTGCTGGAACAAACATGAGACCTTCCCTGCACCCTCAGACACCAGCGCGCTGGGAATCCCAGCTGGGACATGGCCTCCCGCACAGAGCTGTCCTGAGCTGGGAAGCTCTTCAGCCTTGGTAGCCCTGTGTCCAGCTAACAGAATTTGGGGGTCAGGTTTTGCTCAAATACCTGAGCTGCCAAATGCCCCTGGGCTGCCTGGCCCTGGCCATCCTGCTCTGTGATGCTGCCCTGAGTGTGCCATGCCCAAAGGAAGCTGAGGGAGGTGGCTCAGCCTGGATGTAGCAGGGCCAGGCTGGGCATGGGCAATACCCGGTGCACTTGTCACAAGTGCCAGATTTTTTCTCTGGGGACTACGCAGAGCGCAATCCTGCAAGTGATTGTGTGGGACATGCACAGAGACTGGATGAGTTTTATTAATAGCACAATCAACACAAGCACACACACGGAACTAGAAAAATCAGGCAAGCATCGCAGCAGACTCCTCCTCACACAAATTCATGAATCCATGGGCTGCAGGTCCCCCTCAGGATGAGAGAAGTGTATGGTGATGGCCTGCTAGCCTGGGACCCCATGGAGAGTAGGGTTTAGTCCCCTGCTATGATCCTTATACGCCTCTCTTGCTGAGGCCAAACTGATTACATCACGGCCCCACGTCCACTTTTGCCAGTCCTGCCGCTCATTTCTGGAAGCAACAATCAAGGCAAGCATTTGCACAGCACAAGAGGTCTCGGCTGGGTGTGGTAAGGCTAAATAAAATTTTGGTGGGGCAGCCAGTCTGCTTCAAACCTTATGGCTACCTGATGCCAGCCTCTTCACCCAAGCTAAGGTTTTTTAGGCCCCCTGTTAGTGAATAACTGTGACCAGACCCCTAGCTAGGCCTAGCTGCAGCCCTCCCACAAAGTTCATAGCAAAGTGATCCTCACTTTCCTTCACTTTATCACACCTGCCAGGCAGTCCTTTGTTCCTTTGCACTTGTTTACCTGAGCAAGGTGAGGCTGGGACAGCGAAGCCTCTCCAAACTGGGTAAATAAGGGCAGGGCAGCTTTCACTTTCTTTGCATTCATTAAAAAGCAGCTGAAGTCATTCTAAGATACAAATTATTGTTTAACATGTCACGGCCCTGCAGGTGCTAGGCAGGGGAATCCCAGGGGGCCCAGTCTTGGGGATAGCAGGGCCCAGCCAGCCCCTGGCAATGCCCAACTCAGTGCTGGTTCCCAGCAAAGGGGCCAGTGAGAATCAGGCAGCAATCATGCAGTCCAATACCAACAGCTGCACTGGGAGTGCAGAGAGACGCTTTACTGCTCATGGCCTGAGTACTGACCAGAGAGAAAACAGAACACGCAAGGGGCTGGGGACATGGGAGCGACCACGCAGGAGTCTGTGCTAGTTGCAGAGAGGGGACACAGGAAATGTCTCGCAGCCCTCTGTAAAAGCCTCTACCCCCAGACCCATACTGGTACTCACCCCCAGCTCAGCCCCAGACCTTCCCCCTCCCCACAGCGCACAGCCCTGCCTACCCCTCCCCTCTGATAATGGCTGTAATGGCCTCTCCTCCCTCGAACCTGGAACCTCACCCCGCCCCACCCTGAAGGTACCTCACCCCGCCCCACCCTGAAGGTCAGGCAGGTGGCGAGGGTAGGTGCAGAGCTGGTGGGGAGTAATGGCTGGGGGGTGCGGGGCTGGGTATGGGTAGGGTGTGGAGGTCACTCAGTGCTGGGAGCATGGCGGGGGGGTCACTCAGGTTGTGGGACACTTTTTGGGGTGGTGATGGGGTGGGTCACTCAGATTATCAGAGGCTGTTTTGGGGATCAATGGGACTGTGGCTGAGACCCATGACCTGGGGTGCTGGGGCCCCATTGTCATTGTGGGGAGGGGGAAGGTCTGGGGCTGAACTGTGGGCCTTTGTTAACAGCCAGGTTAGAGAGGAATCTGATCACCAGCTGAACAGCAAGTTAGTCACCATCTCATACAATCCTCCTCCATCTATCTGTACCCAGGGCTCTGTCCCTGGGACTTTACTTTGCTCGGGAAGCCCCCGGGTCCCGCCCTCCCGCAGCACACCACTGATCTGTACTTACCAGCTGCCGTGAGGAAGAGGAGGAGGAAGAGGAGACCCCTAAGCCAAACAGTCCCTGCCCCCCGTGCTCCTAAAGTCACCATCTTCTCCAGGACTGGCAGAGCCCCAGCAATTCCCTTTCACTTTCAATAAGCCACATGGAGAGCTATAAAACCTGGACAAAGAGCAAAAATGAGAAGTCCTGAATCACTGGATGTGGCTCAGATTCATCTGACTGGTGCTGGAGCAAACGTGGTATATACCCTGCACTCTGGGGCTATGTACACACAATCAGATTAAAGCGCAACATGGCAATCGCGCTATAAAAAACACGTGACCTTTATTGCGGGAGAGCGTGTACACACGTCGCTCCTTGCAACGCAACAGGGTTCTTTGCAATATCGCGGTGCAGCGCAATGAATTCTGGGCACCTATCCCATAGTTCAGTTTTCCCTGAATTGGTGCTTGGAATCCTGGGATGAAGGAAAGGAACGCAAAGCGCCATGGGTAAACTCTCAGTTTCCCGTGGTGCACTATGTCCCCCTTACGTCTTCCTCGTTGCCAATAGCAACTCGCGCCTATTTTCAACAGTGCAGTGACGCACTACTTGCGAGCAATCACAACTGTGACAGCATGGATCCTGCTCTAATCTCCACTGTCGCCTTCAGCATTCTAAATACATCTCGGCTGGTTGCTCAGTACGCAATGAGCTCCGAATCAGACGAGGACTCTGAGGAGCAGGGGCTAATCGATGCCCTGCAGAGCAACAGCACCGCATTGCTCAGCTCCTTCACCGATCATCTGCGCACGGTGCAACGCCGTTTCTGGTCACAAGAGACGAGCACCGAGTGGTGGGATCGCATTGTTATGCAGCTGTGGGATGACGAGCAGTGGGTACAGAACTTTCGAATGCGGAAAGCAACCTTTTTGGATTTGTTTTCAGAGTTGGCCCCTGCCCTGCGACGGAAAGACACCAACATGAGGTCAGCCCTAACCGTGGAGAAGCGTGTTGCGATAGCTGTCTGGAAGATGGCAACTCCTGACTCCTACCAGTGGGTTGCAAACCACTTTGGAGTCAGGAGGTCCACTGTTGGACTGGCCCTCTTACAAGTGTGCTGAGCCATCAATCGCGTTCTGCTACGGAGGACGGTGACATTGGGCAATGTTCGTGAGTTTGTGGACGGCTTTGCTGCCATGGGATTCCCTAACTGCCAGGGAGCAATAGATGGCACACATATCCTGATTTTGGCTCCAGACCATCTCGCGACCGAGTACATCAACAGGAAGGGTTACTTCTCCATGGTGCTGCAAGCACTCGTGGATCACAAGGGGCGTTTTACGGACATCAATGCTGGGTGGTCGGGAAAGGTGCATGATGCCAGCATTTTCAGGAACACTGGTCTGTACCGGAAGCTGCAAGGGGGTACCTTCTTCCCAGATCAAAAAATTACTGTGAGGGATGTGGAGATGCCCATAGTCATCCTCGGAGACCCAGCATACCCACTGACACCATGGCTCATGAAGCCGTACACCGGGAACCTAGATCGCAGCAAGGAGCGGTTCAATTACAGATTGAGCTGCTGCAGAATGACTGTAGAGTGTGCTTTCGACCATTTAAAAGGGCGCTGGCACTGTTTGTATCGGAGGCTGGACTTGGACCAGGACAACATCCCTGCTGTACTTGCAGCGTGCTGTGTCCTTCGTAACGTTTGTGAAAATAGGGGAGAAAAGTTTTCCCCGGGGTGGGCTATGGAGGCACAGGACCTCGAGGCAGCATATGAACAGCCAGGCCCTAGGAGTATTAGGGGGGCCCAACGAACAGCTGCTCACATAAGGGAGGCACTCAGGGACCATTTCAATGATGCCCTCCCATAGTTCACTTCAAGGACGCGTCAAGTGCACCTTATGATATTTTCACTGTGTACAAATAAAGCCACTCTTTAAAGTTTTTGTTACCGTTTTTATTAAGAGATGAAGTGGCGGGGGTTGGTGGGAGGTGTTACAGGTGGGTGTAGCTGCGGGTCTCTAAAAAGTAGCTCTGTGAGGGACTGGATGCTGCAGTATACCAGGGGGACGGGTGGCCTTTAAAAAAATGCTTTGAAGGACTACGAGGTGTGGGGGGCAGACACGGCTGAACTGTCTGGAGTGGAGCCCGTACATTAATCACCTGGGTCTGCAAAGCAATCATGCTCTTGAGCAGTTCTGTTTGCTCCTTCATGACGCTTATCAGTTCGTTCCTGTTTTTCTGCCTCCTCTGTTTAGATTCCTCTATCCAGGCTCAATTCTCCCTCACGGATGCCTCTGTTGTTTTCATCAGCTCCTGAAACATATCCTCCCTGTTTCTTCGAGCACGCTGCCAAATGTTTCTCGTGCGGTCAGCTGGGGTAGACACCGGCCTTGTGAAGGTCAAATCTAATAAATAATTCCAAAGGGGTAGCCGTGTTAGTCTATTGTAGAAAGACAACAGAGTCCTGTGGCACTTTTAAAGACTAACAGATTTATTTATCGCATGAGCTTTCGTGGGAGCTTTCGTGTGAGAAAATCCCACTTCGTCAGACGCTTTGAAGATAGGAAAGTTACAGAGTGGTAGGAAATTAAATGCAGGGGAGTGTATGACATAGCATCAGGTCAGGCTGTAACAGCAAATCAAAATAGGTGTTAGGATTCAAGTGGGATTTTCTCCCACGAAAGCTCATGCGATAAATAAATCTGTTAGTCTTTAAAAGTGCCACAGGACTCTGTTGTCTTTCTAATAAAAAAAATAATAATAAAGATATTGTTAACACATAGCATACATAACCAATGTAACCTTCCAGTAGCACATTCCACTGGAAGGTACAGGGCAGTCAACATCCTATGCTTCACTGAACAAGTACAAAGTCCTTCCTAATAGAAACCTTAATGTGGGCTAACTTTCTGCACAGGGCACACAGATGGAAACTAATCTCTCTCTCCTCAGAGTACCCCTGCCAGCTAGAATACATATCCTACATGCCGCCAGATGCAAGCCAGGACCGTATGCTGCCGGATTGTGTGCTGCCATGGTTCCCAGGGCTGTGCTTTGCAGCTGGCGAGGCCAAGTATCCTTATATGGGAGTTTAGACACATATGCTCTCCCATCTAACCTGAGTAGGAGGCTCTGGAGGTACATCAAGGAAACCTTTAGTGACCTAAATGCAGATGATTTTTTGACAATCACTGCTTGTGTTGATGCACTTCTAATGAATGCAGACTAAAGAGCGTGCATAGCGGGGACCGAGACAGCAAGCACCCCCACCCCGGACAATGATATTTTAGCAGGAGCCATAGCTGCACAAAAGAGAAACTTTACCTGAACCCCCCTCTGCCGCCTCAGAGGACATGCTGCAATTCTTGTCTTGGGTGGACATCTCAGCGGGGTGTAGAAGAGCTCCTGGCTACACGCTGTTGCGCTCTCCTCCAGGTCATCCTCCATCTCCTCCTCCTCATCGATCACGTCCTCATCCTGCTCGGCTCTGGCATTCAGTGGATGAGGGAGGGCCGATGTGTCCACAGGACTCTTTGCAGTGGTTGTGGGGTCCCCACTGAGGATGGCTTTGATCTCCTTGTAGTACCTGCATGTAGCAGGCGCTGATCGCGAACGGCAGTCTGCCTCCTTCACTCAGTGACAGGTTATTCTTAGCTCCTTCACCTTCGATCTGCACTGCACAGTGTCTCTATCATAATCTCTCTCTGAAATTATCTCTCTCTGAGAAATTATGCCATATGTATTGTAATTTCGCCTGCTGCCGCGTAGCTGCGCCTGCACAGCAGACTCTCCCCAGATGCTGATCAGGTTCAGCACCTCTGCCGTGCTCCAAATGGGTGCACGTCTTCCACAATGGGCAGCCATTGCTAGTGAAGATCGGAGCTGCACTCCACTCCACGAGGAAGAGAACAGGAAGTGACAAGAGAAGAGAAATTCAAAAATCCTGGAAATCGAAACAGGGTGGGGACTGTTTCATCACAGCCACAGAGCAGGTGGGGGGAAGACCAGAAAGGACGACTTTGGAATGCTGGGACGCTTCAGGAGGCCAATCAGTGCGCGGTAAGCATACACACGAGTCGAAAGGCGCAACAGCTGTTCCGCATTAACTGCTACCACCCTCGTCGAGGTGGTTTTTCTATTGCGCTACAATAGGGCTGTTGACGCGCAACAGCCCTATTGTACGTGTGTATGCTGTTGTTGTTATCGCGCGGTAATGACTGTTAATGCACGATAAAGTGATCGTGTGTACATGGCCTCAGACACCAGCATGCTGGAAATCCCAGCTAGGATACAGCCTCCCACACAGAGCTGTCTCAGGCTGAGAAGCTCTTCAACCCCGACAGAATTTTGGGGTTGGGTTTGTTCATATGGCCTGGACTGCTGAATGCCCTGGGATGCCTGCCCCTGACTGTGCTGATCTGTGACTCTGCCCCGAGTGTGTCATGCCCACAGGGAGCCGGAGGGAGGCGGCTCAGCCTGGATGTAGCAGGGTCCAGCAATGCCCAGGGCACTTGTCACGAGTGCGAAGTTCATTGTCTCGGGGCTACGCAGAGCACGATCATACAGGTGATCGTGTGGGACATGCGCTGAGCAGGGTCGTTGCTGCCCCAAAAAGAGGTTCTGGGCTGGGCCCAGGGATCCAATCTGGGGCCCAATCCGTTGGGGGGGACAGACCCGTCCCCTGGGTTCCCGGCCGGGACTGGATCAGGCTCCTGCCGCCGCCGCCAGCCTGCAGCCCAGCCCCGGCCCCAGTGGGGGCACCATCGAGCTGGCGGCAGCTACGCCTCGAGGCCCCAGTAGGGGCCGCATTGGGCCGCCGGTGGCTGCCGGACCCCGGATCCTGGGCCCCGGTGGGGGCCACATCGGATCATCAGCGGCCGGCCCCCGGATCCCCGCCAGACTCAGGGCACTGGCACAGAGACTGGATGTATTTCATTAATAGCATGATCAACACAAGCACAGTCATAGAACTAAAAAACCAGAAGAAGACCACAGCAGACTGCCTCGCACAAACACACAGGTCCATGGGCTGTGGATACCCCTCACAGTGAGAGAAGTGTGTGATGAGGCCTGGTGGAGAGCAGGATTTGTTCCCTGCTACAATCCTCATACTCCCCTCTTGCTAAGGCTACACTGATTATGTCATGGCACCTTGTCCAGGTTTGCTAGTCCTGCCACCCTTTTAGGGGCTGCAGCAATCTTGGCAAGTGTTTCAACAGCCCAAGGAGTCTTGGCTCGGTGCAGATAAGGATCCTGGCTAAATAAAGCTTTGGTGGGGCAGCCAGTCTGCCCCAAACCTTGTGGTACCTGAACCCAGGCTCCTCACCCAAGCCAAGGTTTGTTAGACCCCCTGCTAATGAATCGCTGTGAGTAGGCCCCTAGCTAGGCCTAGCTGCAGCCCTCCTACAAAATCCATTGCAAAATGATCCTCACCTTCTTTCACTTCCACACATCCTACTGGGCAGCTCTTTGTTCCTCTGCACTCATTAACCTGAACAAGGTGAGGCTGGGACAGTGAGAACCCTCTCCAAATTGGGCAAAAAAAGGCAGGGCAGCTTTCACTTTCTTTGCACTCATTAAAAAGCAGCTTAACATGTCACGGCCCTGCAGGTGCTAGGCAGGGGATCCCAGGGGGCCCAGTCTTGGGGGTAGCAGGGCCCAGCCAGCCCCTGGCAATGCCCAACCCAGTGCTGGTCCCCAGAAAAGGGGCCAGTGGGGGTCAGGCAGCAATCATGCAGTCCAATACCGACAGCTGCACAGGGAGTGCAAAGAGACGCTTTACTGCTGAGGGCCTGAGTACTGACCAGAGAGAAAACCACATCCCGGCTATACACAGGACACGCAAGGGGCCGGGGACATGGGGATGAACACACAGGAGTCTGTGCTAGTTGCAGAGAGGGGACATGGGAGATGTCTGTGCAGAAAGCTCCTGCCACTCTGGGACCCTGAAGCTCATTCACCCACCATGAGCGACAGGACAGGGTTCTGGGAAATGGCTGACAAGAGCAGGAAGCCCAGCATACAGGATGTGCACAGAATGAAGTTCTAGATGGGTAGCTGTGTTATTCCAGTTCAGCAAAACAAACAAGGAGTCCTGTGGCACTTTTAAAGACTAACAAATTTATTTACCGCATGAGCTTTCATGGGCACTTCGTCAGATGCATGAAATGGAAACTACAGCACGTAGGTGAATATATAAATGCAATAAATCTATTTTTCGGAGGCACTGGGCTTGGGGGGATGGGCTGGTTAACAGATAGTGGGGCAGGGGCTAAGTTTCAGTCAGAGAACTGTGGGAGAGGATCCTAGGAAGCCTAATCCCCAAGCCAGGTAGCAGAGCTCTGACAGAGGCTGACCAGGAGATCCCCTACCCGCTCCCAGCACAGCAGGGAAGGGAAAACAGAGCCAGGCAGGGCTCTTTCTGAGACTGGGCCTGTCCCGTGGCTGCGAAGCTGGCTCAGGTACGCCTTCTGGGAGCAGACAGAGTAGGTCTG
>ML685884.1:1096112-1118644 GCA_007922175.1 Pelusios castaneus | reverse complement strand
AGGTCTGCGACAGAGACTTCTGGGGGACTCCGCTCACTGGTGGTTAAGGAGACAGTGAAAAACGCTCCAGGGAAGTCACACTGCGTGTCACGTCAGATCGCTGCCAGGATTGCAGTACCCTCCTCACGTTTTTAAATAATTAGAAGTTTGTACACTTACTTCTCCCATTCCTTTACACTGTTGTTTCACCACACCAGAGTCCATAGGCTGCCTACATTACAGGAATGGACTGACCTATAAAATTTTCCCCCAGCAGCTGCGAGGGCTGAGCCCCTGCAGAGCGAAAACATTCAGTGAGCTCCTCTGCGCTCCACAGGGTGAGCGGGCTGGACATAACCAAAGCACCATTGTGCCTGGAGTCCCCAGGCCTTGACCCCACCTGTGGCAGGATCCCCACTGCTCCTCCCCAAGCCTTCCCCATCACTCTCCATTGTGTGTGCCAAAGTGTGATAGTATTGTGACAGTATGAGATGTTAAAACAATGTTATTGTATTCTTTATTGCCTTTTTAGTGATGTCAGTAAAAAGTTTACTGTGTCAGTAAAAGAAATCAACTTCGGCTCTTCATGGCAGTAAAAACTAAAATGCCAGGCTGGCAACGCTGAATGGGCCACATCCACACTGTGTGAATTAAAACAACTTGTTTGTTTTGGACTGGCACAGATACCCCTCTGGAATGGTTTGAATTGACATTGTTAATCCTCCCGATAATAATATGACTCTCCCTTCTCTGCATGTGTATATACCTAACATACTGCAGTTTTCATTTCATTCATCTGAGGAAGTGGATTGTAGCCAACAAAAACTTATGTCTTAAATAAATCTGTCAGCCTTTAAAAGTACCACAGGACTCCTTGTTTGTTCCACAGGATGAAGGAGACCCAGATTCTGCTGCTGGGTTGGAGAGCCATTGTCCTGCCGGTTGCGATGACATCTTCCTATTTGCTCATGAGGTGATCATCTCCCGAACCTGCTGGAGCCTCTGATGCAGGGGATCCCAGATCCGCTCCGTTGCCTGCTCTGTCATCTGCTTCACCCTCTGCATGCCAGCCATGGGGGGAGAGGAGAGTTAGACCCAGAGGGAAGGAGATGTTGGTCCCATCTCCCCAAGGGCCTGTCTAGGGTCTTCCTGATCTGTCTAGGGCTGGTTACAGGTGCTGATGCCAGGACAGGGTGCAATGAGCAAACCCCTGGGCATCACGTCTCCCAGAGTGTGAGGGTGAAGGAACTGCCCCAACCCACTGCACGATTCCAGAAATGTCTCTCAGGGCACCTGATACGTCCCTGCTCTGGACCAGACTGTACTGGGTGAAATGTGCTCCTGAGTTTCCCTGACAGCCAGGACAGCAGAGCAGGGAGGAGCGCAGAGCCTGGCCCTGGCCGCTCTGGCTCCAAAGCCTCACTCACCCTCCCAGCAATGGCAGGGAAGGAGCACTGTCAACGCTCCTGCCCTGCCGGCACTGAGCCAGGCAGGTGCCAGATTTTCAGAGGGGTTTTAGGGGATGGAGCCGAGAGCCCAGGGCATAAGCCTCTAAAGCCCCTTTGATAATCTGGCCCTGGCCAAAAGACTGGCATGCATTGCTCAAAAATATAATTGCTGGGTTGCAGGCCTAAATGATTTTTTTTCAGTTGGGTCCCCAGAAAAGAAGTTTGAAAACCACTGCTCTAGGTCAGGGTCAAAGGATCACTCAGTGGGAGAATGAGGGGTCATGGGACAATTCCCAGCTGCAAACCAGGAACGGCCCCCAGCAGCGACTGCTGGGAGCCTGGACAACCTACCCCTGAGGGGCTGGGAGCCCTGGGGGATGTCGTGGGGGGGGGGTGGAGCCATACTGCTGGCTGGTTGGGCAGACCTTGTTTGGGCTCAGATACCATGGTGAGGGGCACCCAAGCCCAGTTGATCTAGCGGTCTCACCTGGGAAGGAGATGAGGATATCAGCCTGGCGGGATTGGTTCAGTGGGGGGTGCCAGGCCCAGCAGGAAAAGAGCGCCCCCAGGTCCCCCACCTCCAGCCTTGCCTACCTGATGCCAGCCTCCTCACCCAAGCTAAGGTTTGTTAGGCCGTCTGCTAATGAATGACCAGGACCTAGCTAGGCCTGGCTTCAGCCCTCCAACAAAGTCCATTGCTGGCACGGGGGCTGGCAAAATCTGTCAAACCCTGCTCTACTGTATTGTTATGGTATCATATTTCTTGCACCATCATATATGTGTGCAGATGTGAAGCATGTTATATAGCTCAGACGCCCAGGACTATCTCTAGCACAGAGACTGGAGAGTTACATGACAAAGACAATGCAAATTGAGCTCCCTGGCTCAGAAAGAACAAAGGAAACCACCTCAACCCAGGAGAAAGGGGGGACCGAGGGGGAATTGAAAAGAAATGCAGACACTTTGAAAGAGAGAGAGGCTGTTGACTTCCGCCAGAGAAATACCACTTGGTAAACAACTCCAATAGACTAGACCTATCCACATGGCCAGGAGGGCCTAGGCTCGCTGAACACCACCAACAGTCAGTCTTGTGGTTAAGAAAGAGGAGAACAGACTAAAGAGTAATCTTGGCATAATGTTATTAGATTAACATGTGTTTTATATCTTTTACTTGTGGTAACTCCTGACTCCATTATTAAATGATTGTGCATTGATTTGCTTTATACTCATTTAAAATCATATTCTAATCAATAAACTAGAGGTTTATTTATTTAAACTTATGTGGACGTTAGAGGGTGTGAATCAGAGAGGCTGGTCACATCCATTTCAATGTCAAATGGATGGACCAGGGCCTATGAGTCTTTGGTGATTGAGGAAGGATCCCGATCCCTGTAGGACAGGAGTTACCAGTATGGTATCTGAGGGCTGGGGGTGCTAGCTTGGAGACAGTCCTTCAAGTGGCCAGAGGGTGCACCTCTCTGTCTGAGACCAATTACACACAGGGAGCTGGTGTGAACTGACTCAGGAGTGAGTGGTAACCTGGCATAGCAGGGTAAGTTGGGGTTCAGGAGTGGAGATCCAGGAGTCACAGTGGCAAACTGGAACAGATTCTGGTAGGGGAATGTCATAGTCACCCAAGCCAAGTTATGTTAACAAATTCACTGTGGCCAGCCCCTTAGCTAGACTGGACTGCAGTCCTCCTACAAAGACCATTGCAACATGATCCTCACTTTCCTTCACTTTCTCACACCTGTCGGGCAGCATTTTGTTCCTTTGCACTCATTTACCTGAAGGAGGTGAGGATGGGATTGGGAAGAGCCTCTTCAAAGTGGAAAATAAAGGCATGGCAGCTTTCACTTTTTTTGCATTCATTAAAGAGCAGCTGAACAAAATCATTCTAAGATAGAAAGGGCTGTTTAACAGGTCACAGCCCTGCAGGTGCTAGGCAGGGCTCTGGGCCCCAGAGGGCCCAGTCTTGGATTCAGCAGGGCCCAGCCAGCCCCTGGTAAAGCCTAACCTTGTGCTGGTTCCCAGCAAAGGGGCCAGTGGGGATCAGGCAGCAATCATGAAGTCCAATACTGACAGCTGCACAGGGAGTGCAGAGAGATGCTTTACTGCTCATGGCCTGAGTACTGACCAGAGAGAAAACCACATCCCGGCTATACACAGAACACGCTAAGGGGCCAGGGATATAGCGGCAACCACACAGGAGTCTGTGCTAGTTGCAGAAAGGGGACATGGGAGATGTCTGTGCAAAGAGCTCCTGCCACTCTGGGGCCCTGCAGCTCATTCACCTCCATGAGTGGCAAAGCACAGTTCAAAGAAATGGCTGATAAGAGCAGGAATCCAGGCGCACAGGATGCACACAGAATGAAGTTCTAGATGGGTAGCCGTGTTAGTCAAACAAAGAAGGACTCCTGTGGCACTTTAAAAGACTAACAAATGTATTTATTGCATGAGCTTTCATGGGCACAGCACAGAGGTGAATATATAAATGCAGAGAAGGGTGAGTCCCATTTTTATCGGCTGGGTTAAGGTCGCAAAAGAATAAATGGACACAAATCAGACAGCAAGAATGGTAACATTCAAAAACCAATAGGGGAACACTTCAACCTCCCTGGACACTCAGTAACAGACACAAAAGTTACCATATTTCAGCAAAAAAACCTTCAAAACCAAAGGTGAAAATGCAGAGCTGGAATTCATATGCAAACTTGACACTATCAGACTGGGTCAGAATAGGAACTGGGGATGGCTAGCTCACCAGAAAAGGTAATGTCCCTTTTAAATATTTTCACCTTCTCATCTATTGTTGTGAATGGACTGGGTTGCCAACCCTCCACTAAAAAGTAGCAAATTTCCTGCTGTCCGTGAGTCCCTAATTAAAAGGAAATGTTCGTAAAAATCTCTCCCTCACCAGCAGCCTAGCCGCTGCCTGCTTGCTGGCCTGGCACTGTGCCCACGGTCATGCTAGGCCTGAAGAGGCCATCTTGCGAAATACATGACCCAATTCTAACCTTCAAAAGTATATGATAGTGTTACAAGTAGGTTAGGGCTTTGATATGCATGTGCATTTTAGTAGTTACTTGATGATGTTTACATCTATATTGTTAGTGGTTAGCAAGGTCTGACGAAGTGGGATTTTCTCCCATGAAAGCTCATGCGATTAATAAATCTGTTAGTCTTTAAAAGTGCCACAAGACTCTGTTGTCTTTCTACAATAGACTAACACGGCTACCCCTTTGGAATTTGCTTCCCTATCTGTTACTATTGTTCTATTAGAAGAGGTCAAAAGGGAACATTAACATCTAGATGGAGCTTTGATGTACCAATGTAAGCTGTCTATTAATGGTGCTAATGCAGCTAATTACCTGTGGTGCCCAGGAGGTGAAGGTTTTACTTCAAAGGACAATATACATTATTATTCTCCACTTAAGAAAATCTCTATGAACTGTCATCAAAGCCTACATGAAGAAATGACCTGCAAATGCCCACCTTGCTACAATTACAAAAAGGAGTTGAGTACATACTCCCTTTGTCTCACATCTGTCCAAGCTTCTCACGGAAAGTTTGGGCTGCAGGATTGAGATCCCAGCCAGCACCAGCTTGGAATCACCTCATCATTCTCATGGGAGAATTAGAGCAACTCTACACTTGGACTATTTGATCTATATTCCTTTGAACTGGATTTCTCACAGTTGAAGCTGTAAAACAAAGACTTAAACCCATCCAAAGGGGTAGCCGTGTTAGTCTACTGTAGAAAGACAAGTGTCACAGGACTCTGTTGTCTTTAAACCCATCCAGGTATTGGATGTGCACCTAAGATCTGCAAACTTCAAATTCTACTGGAAACCTGATATATTGGACTTTCAATCATTGTATGGATGTGATTACTCTAACCCTTTAATAGTACTCTCATGGTTTGTTTCTTTCCTTGAACAATAAATCTTTAGTTTTAGTTACTAAAGGATTGGCTGGCAGCGTGGTATTTAGGGTAAGATCCAAACCTATACTGTTCTGTGTAATGTGGCTGACCCTTTGGGGTCAGGAGAAACCTTTTTGGGTAAAGAGCTTGGAGTTTTAAGCAATTTCTCTATTTACCAGATCCAGTGGCTGTATTGGGGACCGGTGACTGAAACGCAGTAAAGGGGGCTGAGTACATTTTATGGTGGCTTCTTGATATCCAGTATGGGGGATCAGATGTGTTGTTTGTGACTGGTGGGGAAGTTTAGCTCCAGGTAATCCACCAGTGTTGGGAGAATCTGCTCTCCTTTTTGCAGCTTGCCCTGATCTTTGCCTATTTAGGTGGTTGCCCCAGGAGGCCCGGGTTACACCCAGTTCCTCCTCCTCCTTGGCTGCCCTGCAACCCATCAACTCCTGCCTGGCCCAGGTGCTGGCCAGAGTAGGTATGGTGGGGGGGGGAGGGGCTGGTTAACAGACAGCGGGGAGGGGATTCAGATTCAGTCAGAGAACTGTGGGAGAGGATCCTAGGAAGCCTAATCCCCAAGCCAGGTAGCAGAGCTCTGACAGAGGCTGACCAGGAGATCCCCTACCCGCTCCCAGCACAGCAGGGAAGGGAAAACAGAGCCAGGCAGGGCTCTTTCTGAGACCGGGCCTGTCCCGTGGCTGCGAAGCTGGCTCAGGTACCCCTTCTGGGAGCAGACAGAGTGGATCTGGGACAGAGACTGCTGGGGGACCCCGCTCACTGGTGGTCAAGGAGACAGTGAGAAACGCCCCAGGGAAGTCACACTGCGTGTCAGGTCAGATCGCTGCCAGGATTGCAGTACCCTCCTCATGTTTTTAAATAACAAAAAGTTTAGTTTATAACCCAAACTTACACACACACACTTACTTCCCCCAGTCCTCCCCTCTAGCTCTGTCTTCCGCCCTTTCCACTTGGCCTGGGTTGTTTCTCCACACCACAGTCCATAGGCTGTCTGCATTACAGGAACAGACTGGCCTATAATTTTCCCCCTGCAGCTGTGATGGCTGAGCCGCTGCAGAGTGAAAACATTCAGTGAACTCCTTTGCTTTCCATAGGGTGAGGGGGCTGGACATAAACAATGCACCATTGTGCCTGGAGTCCCCAGGCCTTGACCCTGCCTGTGGCAGGATCCCCACTGCTCCTCCCCAAGCCTTCCCCATCACTCTCCATTGTGTGTGCCAAAGTGTGATAGTATTGTGACAGTATGATATGGTTAAAACAATGTTATTGTATTCTTTATTGCCTTTTTAGTGATGTCAGTAAAAAGTTTACTGTGTCAGATACCCCGCTGGAACAGATACCCCTCTGAAATGGTTTGAATGAATCTTGTTAACCCTCTGGATAATATTGTGACTCCCCCTTCTCTGCATGTTTTCACTTCACTCTTCTGAGGAAGTGGATTGTAGCCCATGAAAACTTATGCCTTAAATAAATCTGTCAGTCTATAAAAGCTCCACAGGACTCCTTGTTTGTTCCACAGGATGAAGGAGGCCCAGATGCCGCTGCTGGTTTGGAGAGCCATTGTCCTGCCGGTTGCGATGACATCTTCCTATTTGCTCCGTGAGGTGATCATCTCCCAAACCCGTTGGAGTCTCTGATGCAGGGGATCCCAGATCCATTCCATTGCCTGCTCTGTCATCTGCTCCACCCTCTGTGCACCAGCCATGCGGGGAGAGGAGAGTTAGACCCAGAGGGAAAGAGATGTTGGTCCCATCTCCACAAGGGCTGGTTACAGGTGCTGATGCCAGGATAGGGTGCAATAAGCAAACCCCACGGGTCACATCTCCCACTGTGTGATGGTGAAGGGACCACCCCAACCCCTGCACTGGAGCAGGCTCTGTTTTTCCTGCACCATCCCAAGAAAATCTCTCAGAGCACCCGAAACATCCGGACTCTGGAGGATCCAACCCTGCCAGCACCTGCTCTGGACAAGACTGTGCTGGGTGAAATGTACTCCTAGGTTGCCCTAATGGCCAGATCATCACTGGGAACCAGGTGTGAGTTGGAGCCGCACCAAACCCCAGTGTGAACAGGGCCAGAGATACCTGTGCTAAGTGGAGAAGGGAGTCTAAACCAGGGGAGTGAAGGCAGACTCTGCCTCAGCCCTCACCTTCCTCGGCCGGCTGCCTGTGTCAAAATAGAGCCAGGCCCCTCCGGCCATCGTCAGCAGCAGGGCCACACGCAGCATCCACAGCAGGATCCAGAGCCCCATCGACAGGCTGCTGGCTGTTGGGCATGCAGACGTCAGAGAGACCCCCAAGTCACTGTCCTGCTCCCCACTGGCACCCGCCCACCAACCCCAACACCTGCCAGCCCACAAGGTGACCCCAGCACCAATCCCAGTGACCCCAACCCCAAGTTCCCAAGCCCCCCAACACCGTATGGAAAAACCCTCGTATCCCAGGTGCCAGCCACAGGGTAGATATGTCCCTGCAATGAGGGACGCTGGAGTTCAGGGACCAGCAGTGGACCCGGCTGAGGGCTGAGTTACAGGGGAGAGGGAAGGGGCTGAGTGGATCTAAACCAGTGGGTTTCAAACCATGGGTTGGGACCCAGTACTGGGTCACGGACCCTCAGCCACTGGGTCACGATGCCACCTGCTGCTGCCGCACAAAGACTGGAGTGCATTGCTTAAAGATGTAACTGTTGGGTCACAGGCATAAATGATTTTTTTCAACTGGGTCCCGAGAAAAAAAGTTTGCAAACCAATGGCCTAGACTGGCTGGGCCAAGGGATCACTCAGTGGGAGGACAAGGGGTGATGGGACGACAATTCCCAGCTGCAAACCAGGAACCGCCCCCCAGCAGCAACTGGCTGGGAGCTGAGAGAACCTAACCCCTGAGGTGCTGGAGCCCAGGGGATGAAAGGGGGAACAAAGCCATACTGCTGACTGGACAGGGCAGACCTTGGTGGGCTTAGATACCATGGTGAGGGGCACCCAGGCCAGGTTGATCTGGCAGTCTCACCTGGGAAAGAGATTTGGAAATCAGCCTGGCGAGATTGGTTGAGCAGAGGGTGCCTGGCCCGGCAAGAGAAGGTAGCCCCCAGGTCTTGTGCCATGGGGGTGAACCTGTAGACAGCCACCAGGCTGAACGTCTCATCCTGACGCGTGTCTGAGATGAAGGAGGCATTTAGATCCTGACCATTCCGGAGCCAGGACACTGTGATGTGCTGGGGATAAAACCCTCGCACGCAGCAAACCAGGGCACTGTCCTTGTGCATCTCCACCACAGTGCTGGGCACCACAGGATGCGGCAGTGCTGGGGGGAAACAGAGAGATGGGCAGGTCAGGGACCAGGCCAGGGGCTGCCCCACCTTTCAATCATCCCCCAGCCATGCCCTGTCCCCCTCCCCTAGCAGCTGCGGATACTGAGCCTGGCCAAGTCTCCGGGGTCAGTGCTGTGTCCCAGACCTGGCTCCAGGTCCCAGGGCCAGTTGGCAGCTGGATCATGACTCTGGATGGCACCTGCAGCCGCAAACATGCTGCAGACAAGACCCCCATTGCCAGAAGCCCTACCTGCAACTTGCACTTGGACCGTCCCCTCCCCATGCTGCCTGGATTGGCGCACATAGCAGCGGTAGAGGCCCCCGTCAGCCACGGTGACACCACGCAGGAGGAACGAGGCCTGAGTATGGCCCTGCTGCTGGGAGAACAGGATGGCACCCGCCCGGGTGCTGATGGGGATGCCGTCTAGCTCAGCCACTTTCCCATCCTTGAAGTACCAGGTAACCAACAGCGACCGGTCCCCCCGCACACCATGTGGGACCTCGGGGAAACTGCATCTGAGGACCACGTTGGAGCCCAGGAGCACCGTCACCGGGGACAGGTCGGTGGAGACAAGGAAAGCATGAGCTGTGGGGCAAGTATGAGACAGATCCAGGGTCTGGGAGTGCAGCCCCATGTCCCATTCCCCACCTCCCCCACCCTCATCCCAAGCCAGCCAATCCCCCAGGGCCGGATGGGAGCTGATACCTCCTAGAAGAGAAAGGTCCCATATCCCATTTCCTGCCCCATGTCCTGACTCAGCCAGCTCCCTGCCCGGGGGCCAGATAGGAACTGGTGCCCTCCCTCCATCCCCCTCAGAAAGGGAAGGCTCTGTGTCCCATTCAGCGACCGAACTAGCCGGTCATCCACACCCAGCTACGTTTAATGAGCCCTCTCTGGACATGTGCTCTGTGCCTCCCAGCTGGGCATCAGCCGGAGCAGATGGGTGTCCAGGAAGGCAGCCGCCCCTTGATACCCTCCATACTCACTGGCGCTCCCCAACCCCAGAAGCAGCACGATCCCCACAGACATGGTGATGGGGCTGGACTGAGCCTACCCTGCTCACCGGGGCTGTGGGGCGGGGAGGGGGCTGTGTCATTTCCCAGCCTGCTTAAAATACAACCTGCAGAGTATGTGTCTAAGAATAGGTGTGTGTATCCCTCTGGTGTGTGAACCACAAGGCCCCACTCGTGGCTGGGATTTGTCACGCTGACCCCCCTCCACACCCCATCAGGGGTCTGAAAACCTCTGTAGAGCTGTCACATGCCCCCCCCCCCCCAACCTTTAAATTGTGCCTTCCCCCACTCTGAATGGTTACATGTTGCCTCTGTCCAAGATGCTGCGTCGCCTTCCTGGGCGGAGAGCTGGATGCTGTACTGTGACCGCCTGGCTGTGGGTGACCTAAAATAACAGCCCTGGGCCTGTTTCTCCTCTCCCCAGCAAAAGGGCCTGAAATAGCACCTGCTTGTGCTCAGCTGTGTGCAGAATAGGGCTGAGGAGTGGTTTCCCAGGCTGTGCAGGAAGAACTGCCAAGACCTCAGGGTGGAGGCGGAGAATGAGTGAATTGTCTGGGTGGGTGTCTGCAGAGCCCTCAGTGGAAATAGGCTATTGCTTCCATTTTGCCTGAAATCCCAGCTGTCACCAGCACCATCATGGCACCTCTGCCGTTTTTCTGCCCCCAGTGCATATCTCCCTGAGGACCCTCTTGCCCCATTGCTGGGTATTGAACCCCCAGTGAGGCAGGCCAGGAGTCCATTCCACCGCTGGGGAATGGAGACACAAGGTGCTGTGGTGCAGGCACCTCCCTCAACACTGGAAGGGGTTTTCGGTCGATGGAGTTAGCCCACTGCTCTGAGAGGCAGGTGCTGGGACGATGGAAGAATTCTGCCAAGCTGCCTCTACACCAGGCTCAATCTATCCGCAGTGCTGCAGGTGGGAAATTTTTCACAGCCGAAGCCATGTAGCTGGGTCAGTCTGATCTTCACATGTATCTGAGGCCTAAGTGACTTGCAGTGAAGCTACAGCAGATCAGGGGATTGAACATCTGTCTCTGGAGTCCTAGGGTGCCGCTCAACCACTGCCCCATCCAACCTCTACCCCTTCCAAGGGGCCCAATTTTCAGCTCATGAATCCTCAACCTTCTCTGACGCTGGGGTCTTGGGCTGGGACCACAGAATCACACATCACTTGGCTGTTAATGGGTGAAAGATGCAGCTCAGGCCCTCCAGATTCCCCCAGATCACAGGCTCTGTCCTTTTCTCTGCTGAGGAGAATCCTGGCCCAGTTTGAAGGAATCAACCAGCAGTGTTTCCAGCTAGTGCCAGCCCAGTACCCAGTCACAGCCCAGCAAAAGCTGTATGCACTGGCTCCGGGAGTTGGATCAAATTGAGCAGAGGGGGCAGTTGCCCAAGGACTGAATTTGTAGGGGTGGGAGCCTAGGAGTCACCCAAAGCCCATTGAAATGACTGCACAAGATTGGGTGTCAGATGTGGGGAAGTTGTGACAAAGTAGAGATATTTCGGGGGTCTCTCTGAGTGCTCTGTGCATGCCTCAGTTTCCTCTGTGTGTTACTCACGTGTCAGGTTGGACTGAGGGTGTGATCTGTGCAGTGGCCACTAGAGGGCAGGTGTGGCTGTCCCAGCTACCTGCGCACAGGTGCAGGCCAGAGTCAGCCCCCTGCCAAGTGCTGGAAAGCAAGGGAAAGGGCAAGTGCCCCCCCCCTCCCCACACACACACACACGCACTTGTCCAGGAAGGAGAGACAAGACTGGGGAGAGGCAAGGGGGCATGTGGGTGATGGTTAGCTGCAAGGGCCAGTCCCCTGTGGGGGATTGCATGGGGCAGAACCCAAGAATGGGGCTCTGGGACTCCCCAGCTGGCCGCTGCTGTAACTTTTGGTCCCCCTGCTAACCAAGTCTGTCTGCACCGGGATCCTGAGAGCTAATAAACCCTCCTGACTCCCACTCTGGCTGTGACTTGATGTGCTGACCCTGGTGTGTACCTGCTGGTTCACCACAGAATCATGTGAGAGTTAAATGCCAGCCGGGGTCACGCTGGGCATCAAGTGTCCATGATACCTCAGTACAGACACTGGGTGAGGAGTCATGGGCAGGCACTGGTTAAAAGATTAAAGGATGCCTCAGGGCTGGGCTGACAAGTGGGTTTCCTGTCAGATGGGGGGCAGGGATTAGTTGCTGTCTGCCTGGGGAAATATAGATTAACCATTTCCAGAGCGGTTACTATTTAGATACAAGACCACAGAGAGATGGGGCAGAGTGGCACACTGCCGGTGTGGTTATCGTGTTTCTGAGCACAGCCAAGGAACTTTAAGGATATATGTAAAATAAAAAAAAGCCTTCCCCCCCCCCCCCCACACACAGTCCGACAGCTGGGACATAAACAGGCAGCTTGTCTGCACTCGGAACATGGGCTCTCAGCCACCCTTGTCTGTGAAACTGTAGAGGGCGTGGGGGACAAGAGCCGTGTCTGTGGCGGGCAGGTGTTTCAGGGAGTGCCCAGTGGAGAACAGCTGGACACTGCAGGGAGATGCTTCAAAGGGGCTTGGGGACAGGTGCACTGATTCCTACCTGCAAGACACAGTAAGTGACTGACAGGCTGGTGGGGTCAGGGAGCCAACACCCAGCTAAGTACAGGGAGGTCTCCATCTCGCTGGAGGCACGGGGGTAACAAGGAGACACACAGTCCTGGGTACCCCAAAAGCTCTCCCAGTGTCACCCCAGCCTAGTACTCCTTCTGGGTCCTCACAAACTCACATATCCTGATGGCACCATCCCTTGTTATTGTCACACTTCTTCCTCCAACAGTACATGGCCATGGCACCCACACCTCCCACTGCAACCAGGATCCCCAGGGATGCCCCAGTCATGGTGCTGGTGTGATCTGCTCCTGTACCTGGAATCGAGAAAGGGAGAGAAAGTCAGACCCTGATCATGGCATCAACCATGAAGTGAGGGGCCCCCGCATGTCAACTCCACTTGCGAGGGCACATGAGAGACCCTGAGGCTATTCAACTTGCGCTTTCTGGGTCCTGGGCATCTCTTTGGATCCCCAGAGACAGATAGTAGCTGGCCACTTAAACTTTGTTGCTGGACCACTCCAGACCCTTCAAATTGCAGGTAAGTGTTGTTTGGAGACACTCCATAACCTGTGGTGTTGGTAGCTGCATGAGACTTCTCTAAACAAAGGTGATGCCCTGAGTGAAGGTATTCCTGTATTAGTGCTGGAGACTAGTAAAGTAAAAGGTTTTACAAGACAGCACTTGTCTTTGTGTGGTTTATGGCAGCCACCTAGTGGACAGAGGTGCTTCATCATCACTGATTTACTTCCTGATACCGCAGAGAGGAAAATTACAGAATATTTTGGGTTTAGGGCCGTGGTTATCAAACTTACGGTTGGGACTCAGTACTGGGTTGCAGACCCTCAGCCACTGGATCGTGATGCCCTCTGCTGCTGCTGCCAAAAGACTGGAATGCATTCCTCAAAGATGTAATTGTTGGGTTGTGGGCATAAATGGTTTTTTTTTCATCTGGGTCCCAAGAAAAACAGTTTGAAAATCACTGGTTTAAGAAATGCTGAGTAACATGTTCTGTCCCCATTGCTGGGGATCTGTGCGGGGGGAGGGGTAAAGTGGGCCAGAAGGAGACAGGAGGCCCAGCACCCCCACCCACCATACCCCAAGCAGCCTAGGATCATGTATCTCTGCCAGCATTCGGCACCGACTCCCCTGTGACATCCAGAGGAACCCCTCCTGCAGGGGCTGGGTCACAGCCGAGTGGCTGACATGACAGAAGAGGATTCTGCTAGAGTCGCAGGCAGTGGGGATGAAGGTGTAGGTGAGGGTGAGGTTAAAGGTCCCATCCAAGTTTCTCTGGGGGCAGAATGGGTGTTGTCAGTCAGAACCCGCCCATCTCTCAGCCACATAATGATGATGTCAATGAGGTAGACTCCCCACACATGGCAGGGGAAGGAGCTTGCAGTGTCCATCACGGCCAATTACCAGGGGACGGAGATTGTCACCTTTGTGGAGTGATCTGTGTATCATCCATGTTCACCCTTACAGTGTAACTGTATGTCACAAATTATGTTTTTGGAATGCTTATGGCATATTGAACACCGCTGTTGTGCAAAACAAGGAGTTTTGTGGCACTTTTAAAGACTAACAAATTTATTTATCGCATGAACTTTCGTGGGAGAAAATCCCACTTGAACCCACTACAGGTGTGGTAGCATGTTTCCTATAGTGTCACATGTATGGTTATGAAGCTCTGCTGTGTAATATTCCCAAACGTGTGTCTCACATAGCTTGGAGCAGATCCAGGCAAACACCAAAAGCAGAGAGGTAATTCCTGCCTGACTGAGGTATGCATAAAACAACCCCTCTTCCCGGGACAATAGACTGCTCTAAGCATCTGGTAAGGGGACGCTTATTAACTCAGGTGGTGAAGAAAATCATGCTGGGATATTGTTGATCACCTGACCCTGAAGAGGGGAGCTGAAGCCCCAGAGGGTGGAGCAGGGACATTTGAAAAGGGGGGACATTTTGCTGTGCTCTCTCTTACATCCCAGCCATGAACAACGTCAAGCAACTGAAGCACTGATCACATGCAAAGGCCTGACCAAGCAGCCTGTGGTGAGAACCATCGAAAGACTGTAAGGGTGCACAAAGTGTTAAGCACTTTAAAGCAGTGGTTTTCAAACCATGGGTTGTGACCCAGTATTGGATTGCAGACCCTCAGGCACTGGGTTGCGGCACCCCCTGCTGCCACCACCAGAAGACTGGAATGCATTGCTCAAAGATGTAATTGTTGGGTCATGGGCATGAATGATTTTTTTCAACTGGGTCCCAAGGAAAAAGTTTGAAAACCACTGGTTAAAAGTGTCAGAATAGGGACTTAGAATGGCTAACTCACTACAAAAGGAAATTTCCCCTCTTTAAGCCTTCTGACCTTCTCATCAATTTTTGTTTAAAGGCCCACATCCCCACTGTTTGAATCAAAACAATTTGTTTGGTCACTGGTTGCTGAAATAGACTAACAGATTGCCCCTCTGGAACTGTTTGAACTGACCTTGTGACCTGCCCTTCGCTGTATGTGTGTGTGTACATAAACCCATGAAATCTCAAGCGATAAATAAATTTGTTAATCTTTAAAAGTGCAACAGGGCTCCTTGTTTGTTTTGCAGAAAGGGTTAAGTGTACTTTAGAATGCGATTTGCCTTGGTTTACTTTTTATTAAATTTGACCTGCCTTCCTCTGGCTTATAATAATTTACAATCTTTCTGTACCTAATAACCATATGTGTTTGTTTGATATAAAGCAGTGTATGTGGTGTGGGTGTGCGTAGAGACCTATTTAAAGCGACAGAGTTAGTTCATATCAATTTCTTTGATAAATTGACCTTGCAGAATCCAGTAAGCAGCACTGAACGCTAAGACGGATGTTCCTAGGAGTGCATCTGGGATTCAGGGGTATTGGCTGGGTCATTCTGTTGCATAATCCTGTGAGTGGCTAGCTAAGGGAACTCACTCTCTAGGGTAAGAGCTGCTTGCTTGCAGGAGGCTCTGCATGAGCTGACCGAGGAGCTGGGGTTCACACAGCAGGGCAAGATATGACAGGCCCCAAGAGTGAGAGATAGGGTGACACAGATACACACCAGTCCAGACTACAGAGGGGAATGTCACGGGAGTTCCAGCCTGATCCAACCCCCTGGATGGGGCCAAGGCAAACAGAGAAGGCTTTTGGGAGGTGATCGCTAAAGATCATCCCTGCATTTGCTCTGGCCAATCCCTGTGGTTGAGGGCCTCCTATCACACCTCAGGGAAGGCCATAGGGAACAGAGAAATGCACAGTATGGTGAGTGCTGCTATCGCCCCTGAAGAGATGGGGAGACTGAGGCAGAGATCAGCCTAAAGTTGCATAGCAAATCACTGGAAGACCCAGGACAAAACCCAGGATTCCTTGCTTCCAGCCACTCCCTTCCCAGAGCCGGGGAGAGAACCCTATAGTTCTGGTTTGTGTCATTGTTTTAGCTCCTGACTACTTTCTTTGCAGCCAGAAGCACCTGATCCCTGATCACGCCCAGTACTGAGCCCAGCCAGGACCCGCCGCTCGCCCAGCTGTACCCCCACCCCGTCACTGACCTCAGCAGGGCTGTAACCAGGGAAGCTGCAGGGCCGAGATGACCCCAGCCCCTTCTGCGCCCTCCTCTGTCCTGCACCCAGGACCAGCAAGGCTCGCTGCTGCAGCCGCACAGCAAAGGCCTGAGAATTACACAGATTTTCCTTTCTCTACTGGTGGGAGGCTCCCAACTCGCCAAGCACTGGGTGGCGGGACTCAGAACCATTGTCAATCTTCCTCCCCGGCGCCCCTCAGCCCTTACACCCCATGGCCTTCAGGAGCAATTGAGACAGACATCACCATACAGCTGCTCACAGTGCAACCCAGGCACCAGCTCCTCTGATCAGAGCTGGCTTCACCCCCTGCCCTCCCAGTGACACACAGTTTGCAGAGGCAAGGACTGGGGACATGGGGACTCCTTGCCTGACACTGATATGAGGCTCCTCTAAAGCAAGACACTGGGGGTGGGTACATGGGGACTCCACACCAGGCACTAGGATGCAGCCCCTCTGGGGTGGAGTACAAGGAGTGGGTATATAGGAACCCCTCTCCTCACAGTGGGAAGCAGCCCCTCTGGGGTGGGGTGCAGGGGCTGGGCACACAGGGCCCCTTGCCCAGGGGTGAGATGCAGCCCCCCTGGGGCGAGGCACAGATTGTTTTTAACTCACTACAGCAGGGATGGTCATGGGCCATTGGAGTTTACATCCTAGCAAGGATACAGGGCCCAGAGATCTGTAATGCTCCCACGGGTGAGAGATGGCCCTGCTCCCAAATGTGTTTCCACATTAGCACAGGACTCTGTACTTCCCCAGGCCTGATTCAGAGAACACTGGCCTGCAAGACCCACAAGATCTGTCCAGACACCTGTTCTTGGGTCCCAGGTGTTGAGCGGAGCTGAGCTGAATGTGACCACGTGGAGCCCCCACACCTGCCTCTGTACTCCCCTCGGCACCACACCCATGTGTGGTGGGGATGGTTCCAGCCCTGCATCTCCAGAGAATCAGCCTCCTGGGTGACCTCACAGAGAGCACATCACACTCCCCCTGGCCTGCACCGAGCATGGCCTCCGCCACCCCCCCCCCCGAGCAGGGTAAGGGGCAGCAGCTCCCCTGGTGGGCATGGTGGCCAGCGCTGGGTGGGTCCCACAGGCGCCGTTACCTGGTATAGACTGCCAACAGGTGTGGTGCAGACAGGTGGGCCTGATGGAGCAGAGCAATGGGGAGCTCCCAGCCCCCCTGCACCTCTAGGGGAACAGAGGGGGCATCCCCTAAGGCTCACGGTGTGCTCAGCACAGTCTGGGATTCTGCAAGCAAGGTGAAATGCAGGTAACCGTAGGGTATTTCCTCCCTCCTGCATGGTGGGGTGCCGGCCCAGAGCCCTTTCCAGCAGGAAACAGAGTCCCTAGCAGCTGAGGGCTGGCTTTGCCAGGGAGGGTAGGCCAGGCAGACCCACAACTGCCTAAATGTGGCCCAGTGGAGAATTGCGGGGTTGCTGAAACCCAGTGTAGAGGGACCATGGGGAAAAGACTTGGCCCAGATCCCTGCATTCCCCCACCCCCACTGGGGATCGGGACATGCAGACACTGGCTGGCGGCAGGACACTGGGTGCGTGACGAGCAATTTATTCCTTATCATCAGGCTGCAGCTGGTACCTTGCCAGGTGCTGCAATCACACACCCTGCAGCCCGTCCCGCACGCAGAATAACAACCCGCCAAGATGCCCCCCACCACCCTGCTGTCCCCACCGATCTCTCTCCTGGAGTGTCCTAGCTGGGGTGAGTCAGCACTGCAGGGAAATAGCCCTCCCCCAGGGAGCCAGCCATCAGCCCCTGACCCACATGCCCGGCACCCAGCAGGGCTCCCACATCTGACATCCAGCCCCTGGTGCCCCCAGCAGTTTAAGAACTCAACTCCCTAAGCCCCTTAGGGGAGATGAGGCCTGTGCCCCCATTTGAGAGCAGGATTGCACCCCCCAGATTTGCATTCACACCATGCAGAAGCAAAGCCATTGCCGTTCCATGGGAATCCCCAGCCCCTTGCTGCCAGATCCGTCCCAGGGGATCCCTGCCCAGTTCTATGGCACTGTATCGGAGGGCATTGAAAGCCCATTGACAAGGCCCCCCACTCAGTGGGCTCATGCCTGTGCCAGCTGCTTGGTGCCCTCAGCCTCTGCCCGGGGTGGGCTCTCCTTGGCCTCCTGTGTGCCCAGACACTTCTTCACATCCACAGACAGCCGAGTCAGGTGCTGCTGCAGCTCACCAGCAGAGCGGACGGAGTCCCGGATCACTTCCTCCAGCTTCTGCAGCTGCGGGATGCCCCCACCCAGGGGACAGGCATTGGAGGCTGCTGGTGGGTCTGCAACAACAGCACGGCATCGTGTCAGGATTGTGGTGGAGCTCCGGCACCACGGCAGCCTGTGCCACGAGGGACAGCGCCTGGCTGGTCCAGCCACAACCTCAACCCGCAGGGGGAGCTGAGAGGGGCAGGGGGGCTGGCCCTGTGCATGGGTCAGTGCACCCCAGCAGGGGGTGCTAATAGGGGACAGTGGCCCCTAGCAGAGGTCACCAGTGCCACTCTGCCCTGCCCCACTCCTGCCCCTGCTCACCTGCCAGCACCTGCAGGGTGAGGCTGCCCTCGGCCTGGTCCGGCGGGTAGAGGACATAGCAGGTCCATTCCCCGCTGTCGCTGGCGGCGGCACCCTGCAGCATCAGGGAGACGTTGCCGATCCTCACTTCATCCTCCACCAGGCTGAGCCCTGCCCGCGCAGCCCGTGTGGCCCCAGCAAACTCCAGCACAGTGCGTCCCTCGTGCCGCCAGCGCACCTGCAGCTGCTCCAGGTCGAGGGGCGGGTAGTCAGCACCGAAGAGGCACTCCAGCATCACATGCTGCCCGGGGCGCACCCGCACTGGCGAGGGGCCCACTGACAGCTGCAGCCAGCCCGCTGTGGGGAGAGGAGCAGCATCACCGACCATTTGCCCCATGCCATGATGGTGTGCTTTGCTCCCCACATCCTCTGGAGCGCGGGACCCTCCTGGAGTGGAGGCACCTCTACTCCCTGCAAGATGGTTCCCATCCCCAGCAGTGTGTCTGGATGGCCCTTAAATCTCTCCAGCCAGAGTCGCTTCCCAACTCTGACACACAGCTTTCTTGGTTTCCCCACTTGTCCCTGTCCCTCCCCCTTTGGAGAAGCAGGGGGAGCTCTCGTCCCCACCCCCCACCCCCGAGCTGCCTCTTCGCTCTCCAGCCTGTCTTGAGTAGATCTAGCAGGGAACCCCAGAAGCAGTGGGGATCCTGTCTTAGCCAGATCATGGGGTGATCTAGGGGAAAGCCTGTGGAAGTGGAGGCCTGTCCCCAGATCCAGGGGGAACCCTAAGGCCAGCGGGGAGCCCTGTCTTGGGGAGATCCAGGGGGAGAACCTGGGGAAATGGGGGGCCTGGTCTTCGGGGGATCTAAGGGTACCTGCGGCAAGACAGGCCCCATACTCACCAGCTGCCACACAGCAGAGGGCCAGCACGGTGCCACGCAGACACATCTCTGTGGGCGCGTGCATGGAGGCTGATGGTGCTGTCACTGCATCGGCAATACCAGCACCGCACAGATAAAAGCCCTGACGCATGGCAGGGCCCCGATAAGCCTCCAGTGTGGTCAGCAGCCCCCTGATTGGCTGGGGTGTCCTGTCCCCTCCAGGCACCTCGGTGCCGTCTGCTTGGGTTGTTTTTGTCCTAGAATTCTGGGGCATTCAAAGACCTTGTGGAGATGGGACCCACCCGGGTACCCTAGGACACCAGTGAGACCCACGTAGGGCCCTTCCTGTCAGGGGTGGGCATTCCCTGCCCCAGACCCTGCTCTGTCTCAGCTTGGTGGGGTGTTTCACTCCCACCCTGCTCTGGACTCTGCTCCCGTTGGGTTATAGTCATCCTTCCCCCAGGGCAGTGCTGGCCAAGCCCAGCCAGGCCTCAGTCAATGACCTGGGCTCTCCCATCAGGGAGAGGCCTCAAAGCCCTGCACCATTTGGAATGGGGCAGACCCCTTCCCCTCCAGGGGTGCCCACCCCACTTCCCCAGATGCAGAGAGCATGGGGCTGAAATGGGGGCCCTGCTCCAGGAATAATCACACACATCACAGATCAGAACGCAGATCATGCATCGCCAGAGGCTTTATTCAGATAATAGAGTTCACACGCTGCCCCACATCCTGCTGCTGCCCACCAGAGCCAACCTAAAGCTGAGCCCCCCACATCCCCATGCACAGCCCCCCTCCTCACCCCATGCCCCACTCCCTTTATACACCCCACACCCAGGCTGGGTCCCGATCCTGTTCCATCATGTCCCTGAACCCTTCCCTCAAGATACCACCCCTGTTGCTGTCTCTGTGTCCCCCTCTCCCCTCCCAGCTGCCCTATAGATGGCCCCACTGCACTGAGATCCCAGCATCCCATGGAATTGGAGCCAGGCTTAGGCCTTCCCCCCAGCCCCAGCGCCCACCGCATCCAGCTTGTGGCTGATCTGCTCCAGGAGGCTCAGCATCTGGTCCAGTTTCTTCAGCACCAGGGGGTTCGGCTCGAGGACACGGGTATCAGGGGCCACGGCCTCTGGCTCCTCTTCAGGAGGCTTCGAGGGGTCTGTGAGGCACAAACCAGATACGCCCATCACCACAGCGCCAGGCTGAGCCCACCCACACCTGCCCTGCAACCCCAACCAGCCCCCTTGGTGGGACAACAACTGGGGCAGCCCCACCCTCTCCCACTGTGGTGCACACTATCAGGGATGGAGCAGGATGAGGGCTACTGGCTGTGGGGGGAGCTCTGTGGAGAGCAAGGGGAGCATTGGGCAGGTTGTGGCAGGGCCCCCATGATAGGACCCCATGGCAGGACTTGTGGCAAGCCCCTATGGCAGGACCCATGCAAGACCCCCATAACAGGACCCTATAGAAGGACCTTATGGCAATACCCCATAAAAGGACCCATGGCAGTATCCCATAGTAGGAGCTCATGGCAGGAGCCTGGGACAGACCAGCCTCTTACCCTCGACTTGCAGGACGACCTGTTTGATGCGCACATCGGGCGCATAGATGACGTAGCAGCGGTAGTTGCCAGCGTTCCCTGTGGTCACCTTGCTCAGGTGCAGGGCGGCGTCACCGCTCCGCAGCCCCTCCACGCTCAGGTTGACGCCTGGCCGGCTCGTGCTCACCACGTTGTCAAACTCCACCAGCTGCCCACCCCGGTGGAACCACTGCACAACCAGCTGGCTCAGGTCCACGGGGGGCCGCTCCACGGAGAACTGGCACTTCAGCACCACGTCCTCCCCGACCTTGACTCGCACTGGGGACGCATCCGTCTCCACTGCCAGCTTGCTGGCTGCACCGGGCACAGACAGTAGGGGTGGGTCAGCGCACCAGGGACAGGGGCTGAGACCAGCTTGGCCCAGAGGGTGACACGGACGGCAGCTGGCCCAGGGAGCAGTAGCCGCGGGAAAGCCACTCCCTGCAGCAGCCGTGGGGTTCCTGTTCCTGCACTGGTGGGAGAGTCAAAGCGGGGAACGGGGAGTGATTGTCCCTGCTCCCTCCAGTGCCCAGCCCAGTCACTAGGGGCTGCAGCTGGGGACACTCAGACCCCCTGATCAAACCCTCCCCACCCTGCCTGGGGAGCCAGCACCTCGAGAAGGGGGTCTCTCCTGCAGCTGGGGATGTGTCAGACCCTTAGGGCTCCTCTGTGACTCTGGCTGCCCCCAACCAGCAGGATCCCGGACACTCACCACAGCCCCCAAGGAGGCAGAGAGCAAGAAGGAGGGTCAGCAGGGAGCAGCTCATCGTGGCACCGGCACCGTCTGTGTCTGCTCCGTGGGATGTCAGGCTCAGACTGGCAGCACCTGGGCCCCACAGCTCGGCAGGGGTCAGCAGACAGAGTTATCGGGGGCAGCAGCAAACGGTTGCATAACGGCTGAGAGGGTGCAGCCGAGCCATGGCTGGACCCCAGAGATAAGGCTTGTGTTGATCATTTGCTGACACGTATCCTGCAGCACCCAGCCCAGGAGCTGTGCCAGCCCTGCCCTCCACACCCTGGGTCTGTGCTCATCCCCCCATGTCCTGAGTCTGTGCAAGCCCTGCCCCTCATAGCCTGGGGGTCTGTGCCGATCCCCAACCCCACTGCCTGGGTCTGTGCCAGCCCTGGGCCCCTCAGCCTAGATCTGTGGCAGGCCTGTCCTTCACCTGGGACTGAGCCCACCCCACAGTCTCTGGCTGCTCCCTCTGTCTGTCCCAGCCAGGTAGGTCTATGCAGGCCCCTGAGCACAGGGAGGTGCAATCAGGACCATAGCCCTGGACTCTGGCTCACCTGGGGCGGGACAGGGCCTTGCCGCAGACAGCACCAGCACTGTTGGGGAGGGGGTGAGCATCTCCCACCCACTCTGTGCCCTGGCCAGGGACATCAGTGCTGGGCTGCCCTGTGCAGATACCCTGGTGCACCTTGGCCCCGACCGCCAGCGCTGCACCCCAGCATAGGGAGCATCTCCTGGCCGACCCAGCCCTGCCCTGGGTAACCTAGGACTCCTGCCCCAGTCAGCACCCAAGGGAACATTGGGGCCCAGAAGGTTCTGTGGCAGTTGGGGAGGGAATGTCAGGGCCCAGAAATTTTCGTGGCAGTTGGGGAGGGAATGTTTGGGTCCAGAAAGTTCTGTGGCAGTTGGAAAGGGAACTTCAGGGTCCAGAAAATTCCGTGGCAGTT
>ML685884.1:1038679-1072524 GCA_007922175.1 Pelusios castaneus | reverse complement strand
GGCTTAAGTTTGACAGGAGGTGTCCCCCTTGTACTACTGCAGAACCCTGAGCAGAACCCATTACTGCATGGTATATTTCAGACTGTATTACATTTTTCTTGCAAAGAAAGCTTCATGACTCTTTACTTGCTTTTGCCTGCTCTACCTGCAGACTGTAGTTACAGTGAAATGACTCTGTTTCAGTGAAGTTATCTGACTGACCACATTAGAAATATGAGCTATAGAAACATGCCTGCAACTCCTCTTTGATGGACTCATTAAGGGATTGATCCCAGTGGGTTCACCTGGTTTGGTTGCATGGCTGCAGTGGGAACCCTGAGTATCTTCTGGAAAAGCCCAGGTGCCTTCACTGCTTGCTAGTTCCCAATGTTCCCTTTCCAGACTGATGGATAGATCATGTAGGAGACAATGATTTTATCTCACAGCAGATCCATTGTTCTGAATCCTTCTCACCCTCCCCTCTCTAAACAAATTCCAAAGGGGTAGCCGTGTTAGTCTATTGTAGAAAGACAACAGAGTCCTGTGGCACTTTTAAAGACTAACAGATTTATTTATCGCATTTAAAAGTGCCACAGGACTCTGTTGTCTTTCTACAATAGACATGCGATAAATAAATCTGTTAGTCTTTAAAAGTGCCACAGGACTCTGTTGTCTCTCTAAACAGTTTGTTATGCAGACAAATGGATCCCCTGGGAACAAGAAATCTGCATTATGGATTAATTCTCGAATGCTGTTACCTGTCTGAGAGCGCTGTCTTCTTCTCCAGTACAGATAGAATCCAACAATTCCCACAATCACTGTTATTACCGTCAGTACGATGGCAGACATCCTGGCATTGCTGCCATCTGAGCTCTCTGCCTCAGCCGTCTTCATCAAGTCTGCATGTGGACAGATTAAAAGTAATCTGTTTAAGGCTCAGGATACAGACTAAATACTAAGCACATGAAATCACCTAGCAATAATACTGAAAAGCTTCGAAGACTGGATCTCCTACCCGTGTACAGTCACTCAGGCCTGGTCTAAACTTAACACTGATGTAGGCAGGGTCTGAATGAGCTCTCCCATCCCGAGCTGGCTGGTGGGAGGGGAACAGACTTCAGCACCAGACTGTATTTGATGAGCAAACCACTCTGCCTAAGTGCTCAGCAAGGTGGGATGCTTTGCCCCAATGATCCCTTTGGTGGTGCTGGGTTACAAATCCCTTTAATGTTGAAAGCAGGGGGAACAAAATGTTGCTCTCCTTATTGTATGAGCAAAGGAAAGCAGAACTGTGCTTGGCCTTTTTCTGATTGAAGGGCCACACTCATCTGAATAGAGTTGGCTAAGCCAGGGGTTTGGATGATAGAAGGTTGATGGGGGCATTTCTCTCTGGGGGTGCCGACTGGGCTCTGCCCAAGAGCCCCAGACATGGTTTAATCTCCCGCTCCCACTGTTTAAAGCTAGAGCTAATTAAGATTCCATGAGGAGTCTTTTAATTGCTTGGGCCAAAGCTGACTTCTGTTGACTCCCACCTGCTTCAGATCTGAGCTTCACCCACTGAGAGCTACAGACACAGAGTTGGTGGAACCTCAAGGAACCACCCACAGAGGTTGGGATAGAGAAGCAGGTGACAGCAGAAAGTGATGGTGTGCATCGGTGATGGCTGGCAGGGCAGCCAGAGAGTGGAGCAGCCCAAGAGCAGAGCGAGCAAAGGGTGTTCTTTCCCCAATTTGTCTAACCAGAGTGGAAGGTGAACTCTGCAGCTGCATCTCTGAACTCTGGGTCTGCCCTGACAGAGGACAACACCTGTGACTGAGGGCTGGGTGGCAGGGCACATTGAAGAAATTCTAGTCACTGGACTGATGAACCTGAGTTAAAAAGAAACTGCCCAGCATACTGTGGGGTGGATGTTTGGTTCCTATGTGTGTGAATCCTGCTTGTGGCATTCCCAAGTTAATGCTGGGTCACTTTTCTCTTTTCATTGAAACTTCCTTTTCTACACTGAGTCTCTGTGCTTGTGAGGGGGAAGTATTGCCTCTATAGGCACCAGGGGATGATGTATTATTGTCCCAAGTCACCGGGTGGAGCTCAAGCTGGAAAAGGACCTCCTAGATTTACCTTGCTGCTGACAACAAGGTAACATTTAGGTCAGAATAGCTTTGGTACTGAGAGATGTAAAAATTCACAGCTCTGAGCACTGCCATGTGCTGACCAGCCCTAGTGTAAATGGTGCTAGGCTGACAGAAGAATGCATCTCTCAACCAAGTACTGTCACTGGCTATGTCTACACTTGTAAAGTTAAATTGATTCTGTTAAGTCGACTTAACAATAGATATAGCTGTTCACACTGGCTTTAAGTCGACTTAATAAAGTCAACTTAGTGCTACTCCTCATCCACACTGGCTTTAAGTCGACCTTCAGAGGTGGTGTTATTAAATCAACTTAAGCTGTTATTAAGTCGACTTAATAAAAGCCCAGTGTGGACACGGCTTTGTGTAGGTTGACTTAAGCATCCTTAAGTGGACCTAAGTTGCCAGTGTAGACGCACCCACTCAGGCTGGAGGAGTCCCTATAGCACCAGAAAAACCCATTCCATCCGTACTACAGGGTAATGCCAATAGAGCTATGGCACCCCAGCAATGCCACTGTAGTCCCCATAATGTAGACATGGCCTCAGACAGTGACAGGTGAGGGCGCCTGGCAGGAAAGAAAGGAGTAGTGGGGAGTTCCTAATCTGCATGGGAGAGGGAATGGCTTTGTAATACGGTGTCAAAGTGTAAAAACGCCTCTTCTCCCAGAAATCCAGCTTTGAGCCCTGGAAGCATCAGATCAGCCCACCAAAGAGAAAACATGAGTCCCCAAAGCTTCTTGCATCTAGGTTTTTCCTTTCAGAAACAGCATGGAAATCCCAAGGTGCTGTTTGCTGTGGGCTGAGGTTCAAGTTCCTGCCACAATCTCCCCTAGCAATTTTCAGAGAATCCAAAGTTTGATCCTGTGCCCAAATAAACTCATCCCTGCCTTGCGACTCCCTTCCACCACAGAGGTGGCTGCATGTCTACGAGGCTCTGTCTATCCTGTGTAGTCAGAGACGGTCTCTGGGATGATTTGCACCACAGCTCTGGCGGAGGTTTGTGCCTGTTACCTGTCACTCTCTCACAGACGCTCAAGTTCTGATGTAAGAGGGCGTAAATCAGGGAGCAGCAGAAGGACTTGTCCCCCGGGCGCTTCACCACCAGGCAGCTCTGCACCTCGAACACTCCCTCACAGCTCCGCCAAAGTTCTGCTGGCTGCGACTGGTTCAGCTGGTTTCCGTTCTCATCCTGCCATGTTATTTCAGCCTTAGGGTAGCCTCCTCTGGACTTGCATTGCAGGGTCACCTCGCCCTCCTCCCAGGAAAGGACTGTGATCTGGGGGATTTCGTAAGGTGCTGAAAAGCAAGATCTCTGGTTAACCTTTGAGGGTACAGATAACTGAGAAGCCAAGATGCCCAGCGCCTTCAATTTCATGGAGCCCCAGTTCACTGCAGGGCTCAGCAGCAGTATTCTCCTTAAACTGCAAAGCCTGGCTTATTACTTGCATTGCACCCAGACAGCAAAATGGACCAGCTTACCCCATTGCTGAGGAGGAGTCAGTGGTGCCTTCCTTGGAATGTCCCATTCCTTGTTATCATCATCAGTTCTAGTCTCACTGGCTATGCCTATACTTGTTTATTTAGGTCGACTTATCTAAGTCTTTAAATTGACTTTAAGTCGACTTTGTTAAGTCAACTTAGCATGTCCACACCTAAATTTTAAGTCGACTTAGGGGGAACCTTACAAGTCGACCTAGAGCGTCCATACTGGATGCCTAGGTCGACTTCTAGGGGTTGGTGGGCCTGGGAGAGGTCCACGGTGGCCAGGGGGCACCCCTTGCCAAGTGCCAGGAGGCTCAGCCTTTGCCCCATTGTACCTGGGTACAATGGGGCAAAGGGGGACAGGGATCCTGGCAGGGAGGGCAGTGGGGGGTATCCTGGAGAGCCCTAAATCGACTTAAAGTCAACTTAGGGCTACTCCAGGTCTACACTGGCTTAAGTCGACTTTAGAAAGTCTCATTACCAGATAAGATGCCACAGCCTGTTGCATTTGGTTTGACCCAAGAGGGCAGTGCATTTGGCTATAGTCTATGTACATGCAGCCGGGGAGGCCCAACCGCCCTCTGTTGGTCTCTGCAATGATCACAGCCCTTGGTCCCATCACAGACATACATGAGTAGAACATGGGGGACACTGAGATGTGCACACAGCACTCAGAGAAAACATTAGAAGCACCTTCACTTTGTCACATCGTATCTGTCCAATTTATATTGATTTTTGCTGCATTCACTAGACAGAGCAAGGTCCGTTTACCTGACACATGGAGGATGACGTTCCCAATGACCACGTCCAGGTTGTTCACTATGATGCACCTGTAATCCCCGCTGTCTGATGGCCGCACCTAGGTGAGGTTGAGGGAGGCCACCCCCTTGCTGAGCTCTTGGAGAAAGAGCTTCGTCCGACCCTTGAACTCCACCTCCTGGTCCTCCAGCCTGTCAGTCCCGTCATAGTAGCTGTGCACCACCGAGCCGTCCTCATCCCTGAAGATGTGCCAGTGGATCCGGAGTTTGTTCAGCACAAAGTCTGAGGACAGCTTGAACCTGCAGCTGAGGGTGACTTCCTCTCCCGCTTTGGAGTGGATCTTCGATTTGTCACTCAGCTCTGGGAGAAGGAGAACGTGACACAGACATGGGTTGAGTTTATGTCCCCATTGGTGATCACTGTATTACACAGGGCGGCCTTTTGGGGTCCTGGTTTGGAACTCACCTGATCCTGCAGTGACACATCCCAGTAGCACAAGAAACCATGCCAATCGGAGCATCTGTAGAGGAGGGCACAGGATGCCCCAAGCTATTGCTGTATTCCTAAGAGAGAGCGAGTCTGCTTATTCTTAAAGAAACATTAACCCTTACAGAACTGAGGACACAAATTGCTCTGCTATTCTTAACTAATGATGCTGGTCAACTGAGGCAGGACAGAGTATTATCAACAACACTTCATTCTTATGTCCTTCCATTCCCATTCTCCCCCTTGACAAGCCCCCTGTCCCTAATTGTTCCTACAAACCACCCCAGTCAGATACTGCCTCCCCAGTCAATGCCCTTTGGCTCCTCTCCCACCTCCCCCCTTCAGCCTCATGCTCATTTGCCAGCGCCACCATTCCTGACTGCTCATGTGTTCCTGTCCCTTTTCCTTTTGACCATCTTGGACTCTCTTGTCTTGTGGACGCAGTGCTGATTTCCATCCCCTAGGAATATAATATTCCTTCTTGTTCTTCTTTTATTTATGGGGCACTAACCCATTTTTAGGTTCCATGGCCAAACTCTTCAAGTAGATGGGATTATCCACCTAACAGAGTAAGGGGGATAATTTCATAGGGCCAGATCCTGTGCTATAACTCAGGGCAGGTCTGGTGAAAATCTGTATGCCAGGAGGAGAGCACTCTCCCATCAAAATAATTACCCCAGGAAGAGGGAAAAGCTATGTTGGCAGCACAGCATCTCCCACCAGTGTCCCACTGTGGACAGTGCCTGTGTCTCTATAAATTGCATTGCTGAGGGGGTGTCTTTTTCCTTTGAACTCTTCACAGTCTGCTTTGGACTTAAATATCAGGAGTAGTTTTGTATCATCTGCAAACTTTGCCACCTCACAATTTACCCTTTTTTCCCCAATCATTTAGGAATATGTTGAACAACACTGGTATCTTTGGGAACACCACTATTTTCCTCTCTTCATTCTGAAAACTAACCATTTTTTCCTACCCTTTGTTTCCTATCTTTTAACCAGTTACTGGTCCAGGAGAGGACTTCACTTTTTATCCCATGGCAGCTTACTTTGCTTAAGCATCTTTGGTGAAGGACCTTGCCAAAGGCTTTCTTGAAAATACACTATATCCACTCAATCACCCTTGTCCACATACTTGTTGACCTCCTCAAAAAATTCTAGTAGATTAGTGAGGCTTGATTTCCTTTTACAAAAACCATGTTGACTATTCTAAAACTAATTATGGTTATCTAGGTATCTGATAATTCTGTTCTTTACTATAGTTTTAACTAATTTTTGCTTAAGTTAAGGTTACTGGTCTGTAATTCCCAGGATCGCCTCTGGAGCCTTTTTTAAAAATTGGTGTCACATTAACTCTCCTCCAGTCATCTGAGACAAAAGCTGATTTAAATGATAGGTTACATACTACAGTTAGTAGATCTGCAATTTCACATTTTGAATTCGCTCTGAATTCTTGGGTGGATACCATCTGGTTTCTGAAAAACAACAGAGTCCTGTGGCACTTTTAAAGACTAACAAATTTATTTATCGCATGAGCTTTTGTGGGAGAAAATCCCACTTCTACAGTAAAGCCCTAAGATATAACCACATTTGCTCCGATCCTTTAGACAGAGACAGACATCTTCAGGATCTCTATCAAGCATTCTTAAAACTACAGTATCCCCCCGCAGAAGTGAAGAAACAGATTGACAGAGGCAGATGTGTACCCAGAAGTCAACTACTACAGGAGAAGCCCAAGGAAAAAAAAAACAACAGAACACCATTGGTCGCCACCTACATCCCCCAAGTCAGACCTCTTCAACACATCATCAAAGATCATCATCAAAGATCTACAGCCTATTCTACAAGATGATCCCTCACTCTCTCAAGCCTTGCGAGACAGACCTCTCCTTGCTTACAGACAACCCCCCAACCTTAAATGGATACTCACCAGCAACTACAGATCAAACAACAGAAACATTAAAGCAGGAACATATCACTACAACAGACCACACTGCCAACTTTGCCCTCATATCTACACTGAAGACACCATCACAGGACCTAATCAAGCCACCTATTCCATCAAGAGCTCATTCACCTGCTCATCCACCAATGTGATTTATGCCATCAAGTGCCGGAAATGCCCCTCTGCCTTATATATTGGACAGACAGGACAGTCTCTGCGCAAAAGAATAAATGCACACAAATCTGACATCAGAAATTGCAACACTAAAAAACCAATAGGGGAACACTTCAATCTCTCTTCTCACTCCATTGATGACTTGCTAATAGCTGTGTTGAAACAGATGAATAACAAATCATAGCTTCAAAAGAGAAACTGCAGAACTCGAATTTATATGCAAATTTGATTCAGTTGCCTTGGGGTTAAACAGGGACTATGGATTTTTCTCTCATTACAACAGGTGATTTGACCTCACCTTCCTCTATGTGCTGTTCTCCAGTGTTTGAATCCTAACACCTATTTTGATTTGCTGTTACAGCCTGACCTGATCCTATGTCCTACACTTCCCTGCATTTCATTTCCTCCCATTCTGTAAGTTTCCCATCTTCAAAGCATCTGATGAAGTGGGATTTTCTCCCATGAAAGCTCATGCGATAAAAAATCTGTTCGTCTTTAAAAGTGTCACAGGACTCTGTTGGTTTTCTGCAATAGACTAACACGGCTACCCCTTTGGGCCTTGACCATCTGGTTCTGGTGACTTATTACTGTTATCCTCATTCTGGGACAGTTCCTCATATTTGACACCTAAAAAGAATGACTCGGGTCTGGGAATCTTCATCCCTCACATCCTCAGCTGTGAAGACCAATACAAAGAATTCTTTTAGTTTTCTGCAATAGCTTTCTGTTCCTTGTGTGCTCCTTTAGCACCTTGATTGTCCAGTGGCCCCACTGTTTGTTTAATAAGCTTCCTGCTTCTGATCTACTTAAATTTTTGTTTTGCTGTTGCTTTCTGATTCTTTCATTAGCTGTTCTTCAAATTCTTTTTTGGCCTGCCTAGTTATACTTTGCCAGAGTCTATGCTCCTTTCTATTTTCCTTGATAGGATTTACCGTAACTTCCACTTTTTAAAGGATGCCTTTTTGCCTCTAACTGCTTCGTTTACTTTTTTGTTTAGATAGAGTGGCAATTTTTGGCCCTCTTATTATGTTTTTTAATTTGGGATATACATTTAAATTGAGCCTCTCTTATGCTGTCTTTTAAAAGTTTCTTTGCTGCTTGCAGGGATTTCACTTATGGCACAGTACATTTTAATTTCTGTTTAACTAACGTCCTCATTTTTGTGTAGCTCCTCTCCCTTCTCCTTCCTATATGTTAAATTTTATTACATTATGGTCACTATTACTAAGCCATTCAGCTATATCCATCTCTTGGATTGATCCTGTGCTTCACTTAGGACTAAATCAAGAATTACTTCTCCACTTCTGGGTTCCAGGACCAGCTGCTCCAAGAAGCAGTAATTTAACGTTTCCAGAAATGTTATCACTGCATCTCGTTCTGAGGTAACATGTACCCAATCAATGCAAGGATAGTTGAAATACCCCATTAATTGTTGATTTTTTAATTTTTATTGCTGTGACACTGGCTGGATTAGGGGAACCATTTATTATATTACAGAACATCAATATGTCAAAATTATAGTAATTTGTATAAGATAGGTCATGTCAGGTACCATTAGAAAGGTCAGAATTTGCTAGGCATGATTATATTGTTTACATGTATGTGTCTTATTTGTATTGGAAGTTATGGATATGTTTGATGTATCTGTACTTCAGGTTGTATTGTGTTTCTGGGAGACACCTGAGATAGGATGGCTGCAGCACTAACCTGTTTAATGGTCCAGTAAAGGAACTCACAGGTAAAATGGGCCCAGAGAGAGAACCCAGGGACTACACATGATGAGTCACTAGGACTTACTCATGTGACCCTGGACTCCATCTTATTTCTGTAAATTTCCACAAGAAGCATGGCAAAGGCCAAGGAACATAAAAGACAGCTGGCTGCCTGGATCACATCAATTTTGTCTTCAGTCTTCACCGACCTCTGCATCAAGTCATATACAGTTGAAGCTATGAATGAAAGGATGGAGACCCATCCAGATGCTGGATGGACACCAAAGAGATTATACAAGCCTGCAAACTTCAGATTCTACTGAGAACCTGATGTCTATGGACTTTCAACTCATTTCTATAGATGTGATTGCTTTAGTCATTTAACATTTCTTAATGTTTATTTCTTTCCTTTATTATAAACCTTTAGTTTTAGTTACTGAAGGATTGGCCGGTAGCGCGGGATTTGGGGTAAAATCCAAATTATATTGATTTGATAATGTGGCTGGCCCTTTTGGGTCAGGAGAATCTTCAAGGCAGCATGGAGTTTTAAAGAACTTCTCTCTCTACTAGACCCAGTGGCCGATTAGGATCCAGAGACTGAAATGCAGTTATAGGGGTTGTTTGTATTTTATTGTAGTTTCTTGATAAGCAGTATGGGGAATCAGAAGCGCTCTTTGTGGCTGACTGGGAAGTCTGACATCTGTCACATCCACTAGTGCCGGAGGAAATCTGGTCTCCTTTTGCAGCTGGCCCTGACTGACTGTTGGCATTTTCAGGTGGCTAACCTAGGCACGGATGGGTCACAATAGCCTTTGTAATTTACCTGACATTTCAGTCACTAGCACCATCCTGATCAGGTGGTCAATAATACATCCCTACTACTATCTTCTAATTAGTCGAGCATGGAATTCCTATCCAGGGAGATTCTATGGCACAGTTTCGTTCATTGAAGATTTTTACTTGATTTGACCCCATGCTTTCTTTCACACATAGTACCGCTCCCCCACCAGTATGACCTATTCTGTCCTTCTGATATATTTTGTATCCTGTTATTACCATGTGTTAGGGCTCCCCTGCCCTATCTTGGTTCCCAGACACAGTTTACCAGAAAACCATAGTGCAGAGTCCAATCTGAATGCATTCTGCCAAGGGTTTATTGAGGGTTACATTGACAAGCTTTAAAACAGAACCATCCTTCCAAGCCCTTCACACCACTTGGATTTATTTCCCTTCCCCTCCAATCCCAGTCCTATATGCCCATAGAACTGTCTTTCACTGACCATGGTTCCCTACCCGGTTGAAACCCTCTTCCCCTTCATCTTCATATCCTTAATTATACTTGTAAATGCACCTTCTCCCACCCCCTTGCCACCTCCGCCTGCACCCAGTATCACCTCTTCCAATATATGGTCACGTTCTATTTTGGGTCAGCCTGGGTCTGTGGGCTTTGGTATAACCCCCTTTATATCCCATCGGGAGGGGCAGGAAGTGATGTCACATCTTGGCTGTGGTCAGTTTATTCCCCATGTTTGTGTTTCTTTTTAACACCTCCCTCACTTTCCCAGCCACTAGCCTGGCCTTGCTCTGGCATCTGTCTCGAAGAGACACAAACAAGGAGTCCTGTGGCACTTTTAAAGACTAACAAATATATTTATTGCATAAGGTTTTGTGGGAGAAAATCCCACTTCGTCAGACGCTTTGAAGATGTGGAACTTACAGAATGGGAGGAAAATAAATGCAGGGGAGTGTAAGACATAGGATCAGGTCAGGCTGTAACAGCAAATCAAAGCAGATGTTAAGATTCAAACACTGTGGAACAGCACAGAGGAAGGTGAGGTCAAATCACCTGTTGCAATGAGAAAAAAAATCCATAATCCCTATTTAACCCTGAGGCAACAGAGCCAAATCTGTCTTGAAGAGGAGTCAGAGCTTTTCCTCATTTGCACATTCATATATCACCTTCACTGTGCCTTGAAAGATTTTAACTGCATCCTTTTATCTTTTCACAATAATAAAGAAAAACCCATCTGATTACGGACAGGCAAGAAGGGCACACTAAGACTTTGTTCTTTGCTAATGTGTAGCTCACAGACTTTTAACTTTCAGACAGGCAAACAGGCCCCAGCCCAACATACCATCTCAAGCAGGTACACAGGCCTCAATTATATTCTTCTACCCCAACATCCTGCCTTTTAACACTGGCATTTCTTAATTTTGAATACTCAACCATCCAACCTTAACATTTATATATGGGATTTCAGAACAGAGGAGAAGGTGTTTACACCAGGAAAACATCTAAAGTTACTGAACCGAGAGAAACAACAGAACCATCTCTGAGAATGAGTCAGCAAAGTAGCTCAAATCTGTAACGTTTCTCGCCTCGAATTTCCAAATCTACATTTGACTTAGGCCTTGTCTACACGATCATTGTATTGCGCCTTAAAAGTCAGTACTGCGCGATTAGAAGCACGGTGTACATACGTGCAACAGTGATCTTCCGCATCAAGCGCCTTGTTGCTGCGCATTCCAACAACCACTCCAACGAGAGTGGTAACAGCTGTTGCGGATCATCTGTTGCGCGTTTGTGCTCGTGTGTACCTTTACCGCGCATTGATTGGCCTCCGGAAATGTCCCAGAGTGCCAATCCATGCCACTCTGGGACACCGGAGCTGTCAAATATGTCAATTTCACTGCTCTGCTGAGCAGTGTAATTGACATATATGTCAATTTCACTGCTCAAGCAGAGCAGTGAAATTGAGTATTTTGGGGAGCTGCCTGGTGGGGATCGGGTTATGGCAGAAGCTCGGCGGGAGCTCCTGCCTCCACCCGAACCCCTGGCCGGTGCTGGGGGACCAGTTCCGATTCGAGCCAGCCCCCCGGGGCTCCGGCTCTCAGCTGTAGCTGCTGGGCTTAAAGCCGCAGCTGCAGCTGAGAGCGGAGCCCAGCTGGGGGATCGGGTGGCGGCCGGCCGCTCCTGCCGCCACCCGAACCCCTGGCCGGTGCTGGGAGACCGGCTCCGATTCGAGCCGGCCCCCCAGCACAAGACCCGGGCTCCAGGTCTCAGTATGTATTCTTTATGTCCTTAATGGCTCATCAGGATACTCCCTGGGACCATTCTACCTGGCAAATTGCTAAACATTAAGGAGACAATGGTTGTTCACACCCTCCGTCTAAGACATTTTCCAGAAGGACACAAGTTAAAGTATGGATATAACATCAAATTCTTAACTTCTAATCAAAATAGAATTCCTAGACATAAACTATATAATCATTCCCAGCAAATGACTACCTTTCTAGTGATACCAAACATGACATAGTTCCTATGGATTATAGCATTTATGAGATATCCATAGAAAATAATATCATAAATGCTTCTCTAAATCCAGACAGTGTCACACACAGGGCTCTGCCCTGCCAGGTTCCCTGTCCCCCTTTGCCCCATTGTACACAGAGGGTGCTCCCCCCCCGCCACCGTGAACCTGCCCAAGGTCCCCCTAGCCCCACAAAGTCGACCTAGAGCATCCAGTGTGGATGCTCTAGGTCGACTTTGTAAGTTCCCCTTTAAGTCGACTTTAATTTTAAGTGTAGACACACTAAGTCGACTTAACTAAGTTGACTTAAAGTCGCCTTAATTAAGTCAACTTAGTTAAAGTCGACTTAAAAGTGCAAGTGTAGACATAGCCACATACTGTACCTTCCTATAGGACAGCAGGACAAATATGGACTTGGTAAGCAAGATCTCCTGAAACAGACAGAAAGCTGCCACAATATACATGGCTTTATCAGCCATGCCTTGTACTCGGAAATGTTGTTGTGTTTATTTACAATTATCCATGAATGACAAGATTTCACCAAAACAGCAAGAAAATCCTAAGTAAACTAGGAGCAAAGTTCAGGTTTTTATCAGCAAGAGGAACTGCTAGAGCAATTCGGGAAATAGAATTTTCAACCCAAGCAAATGCGGTTGGAACAGAAAATATAAATGTCAAAATATTGTGTGGAAAAGTCCCCCAAAATTTCAGATCAGAAATGTTGACATGAAAAACACTAACATTTTTAACAGAAACCAAACAGAAATTGTCAATCAAAATGATATTTCAGAGCTAAGCAACAATTTGTGTTTTGTTTAGACATATTTTTGGTTTTTAAAAAGCAAAATGAAAAGCTAAGTGATATTATGTCAAAACAAAATAAAGTCACTTTGTTCTGAAATGTTGATTCATAAATAACAATTTGCATTTTGACATTTCTTGCTGGAAAATTGGAATTTTTTCAGCAGAATCAAGATTTCCCCATGAAAAATTTCAATTTAGATAAAACTGTATTTTTTGGCAGAAAATTTTCCTCATGCAAAATTTAACCCCTTTCAGGTGATTCACATTTGGAATAGGTCACCAAAGGATGGCCAGATTCTTCATCAGCTGGAGTCTAAATCCTGACTGGAAGTGGCTTTTCAAAGTAGTAACTGACTTAAGAGCATGGATCTGTGCTCCTAAATCCCTTAGGTGTTGCCCCACTTGTGTAGCAGGGAAGAATAATTTCCTCCAATGCAGAAAGCACTAGGTATGATTTTCTGACCTGGACGAGGCAGAAGGTCAGAGTAGATGGACACAATGGACCTGACAGGCCTGTACATCTATGAACAAATGTGATTTTGCAACTTGGTTACACTGAGTTTTCCTGCCTGGGGACTTGTCATCAAAAGTACATGGGAGAGACACCAAAAATACAGACAAGCAGCCCATATGGAAATTCAGCATTAAAATGATAGCAACGAAATAGCTGAACCATCCTCTGTTTGCTAAAAGCTGAAAAGACAGAGATTAGCTGTAGCTGCCCTAAGGAAATGCACTTTTCTCAGTACAGAATACTGTCTGTTCCAACCTTTCTAACCGCAGCGTATTCGGTATCTGGGGGAGATGTTATTCAGCAATTTTCCCTTGTCCTCTCCTCTGTGTCCGTGGTTGAAGCTGCGCTCTCTATGTGCGACCTCTTTTGCCCTCATTCTAGAGTTCACCCTTATCACTCTCCTCTGATCTGTAGTTGGATACTCAGGCCTTGTTTACACTAGGAAGTTTTGTGGACACCAATTTTGCCAGTGTACTGCCACTGCTCTAATTAAATCGCTGTTGTGCATTTTCACTGACTCCTTGTTTCCAGGGCCAGTCGGGCCCCGGGCTGCCCCCCCACCACAGGGCCCCCCAGGGGGTCCCCTGCCTCCACTGCAGGCTCCCCCATGGGGTCCCCTGCCCCAACGTGAGGCTGCCTCCATGAGGTCCCCTGCTCCCACCAGGGGGCCTCAGCCTTGGGGCCCATTGTAGGGGCCAGGCCCTCATCCCCCTCCCCGTCGCTGTGGGGGAGGGGCTGGGGCACCAGGGCACTCCCCCTCCGGCCCCGCTCCGGCCAGTCTCCCAGAGGGGTGGCGGACGGGCACAGTGCTGTCCCGTGGGGTGAGCGGGGCCCAGGGCCAACTGGCCTAGGTGGGGCCCTGCCCCTCCCCCCATGCTAGAGGGGAGTCGGGCCACCCCACCCCACCCCAGGGAGCCAGCCTGGGCGGAGAACCTGAGGCCCCCGGCTGGGAGCCAGCTCCAGCCCCATCCCTGGAAAGGGTGCCTGCCGGTGCGGGGAGCCGGCAGCAGCCAGGACCCCAGGTTGCTGCGGCTGCAGCTGGTGCCCCAGCTGGGGACCCGAGGCTGCCGCCAGCAAGGGCTGGCCCTGGCCACATGGGGCAGGCCAGCCCAGAGGCGGGTCCCAGCCACCTACCCCGCCCCTGGGCCTGCCTGCTCTGCCCCAGGGGCAGGGAGGGCTAGCCCAGGGGCAGGGCTTAGTGCTCCTTGCCCTCCCCACTGCCTTTGGCTCCCTGCCGAAGGCAGCGGGGAGCAGCGAAGAGTGTCGCCATAGGGGTGCCCCGGTGCAGGCCCCACACTGCCCCCGCTTGGAGCAGGACAGCGCAGGTCCTGCATAACCACGGGGCCTGGGGCAATCTCCCCATTTGCCCCTCGCAGGGACGGCCCTGGGCGGGCGGTACAGCACTGCATCAGGCCCCTGCAGCCCCCCACGGCCACAGGCCCTGGAGAGCAGCACGCTGGGCTGGAAGAGCCTGCCCAGGGGTGTTGTGCAGAGCCCTCCACCCCCCCCCCCCCCCCCCCCCCCCCCCCCACACCACTGGCTCTCTGGGTCATCTCCAGATTATTCGAGGGGTTTTAGGGGCTTGAGCCCGAGGCCCCCATTTTGCCGGGGCCTGGGGCTTAAGTTCCTAAAGCCCCTTTGATAATCTGGCCCTATTTGTGTCAGGGGATTGTATTCGCGCTGTCAGCTCTTTTCTCTACACAGGGAGCAAGCCCTGGGGGTAGCTATCCAATGGTTAAAGTAAATGGGAACACCACGGAATGCCATCCCCAGGTCCCCCAAATTTCATAAATGTCATTCCTATGGATTCCTATGGGAAGGGGGCCCAGAGATTAGGAAGATTCCGGGGCCCATTCCGGGGCCCATCAAATTATACTTTAGCCACTGTAGCTATCCTACTGCTCCACTGTACGCAACGTGATTTGGGAAGGGTTTGCAATACCTCAGGGGACAGACGCAGCATCACATGATCTAGATTTCTGAATTCTACCATCCCTCAATCATCCTACATACTCCTCAATTGCCCTGTCAGCCAAACTGAAGCTGCTGAACACACACACAAGAAGCCCACAGAAGTGGAGAACTATCCGAGATGTTACGGAGGGATTGTCGAGAATCATCCGTCCCTCTGACTACTACCCCATGCTACTCATCCATCTGGGAACCAATGGTACTGCGAGACGTGACCCTCAGCAGATCAAAAGTGACTACAGGACTCTGGGAGCACAGGTGAAGGAGTTCGGTGCACAGGTGGTGTTCTCCTCGATCCTTCCGGTCAAGGGTAGGGGCCTGAGCAGAGACAGATACATCCTGGAGATGAATGCCTGGCTGCGGAGATGGTGTTACCAGGAGGGCTTTGGCTTCCTCAACCATGGGGTGCTGTTTCAGGAAGAAGGACTGCTAGGCAGAGACGGACTCCACCTATCCAGGAAGGGAAAGAGCATATTTGGAAGCAGACTGGCTAACCTAGTGCGGAGAGCTTTAAACTAGGTTTAAAGGAGGAAGGTGATGAAAGCCCACAGGTAAGTGAAACTCAGGGAGACCTGGGGGAAGGGATGGAACTTGGGGGGTGCTGGGGCTGTAACAGCAGGAATAAAAGAGAGGGTAGTTGAAACTGGGGGGGGAAATCAGATAATTGTTTTTTATGTCCTAATGAAGTCATAATACCTCAGGCAAGTGGGGAAGGAGGACACCAGGAGAAATTGCAAAGAGGAAGATGTGACAGGAGGGAGAATCGACAGGGCAAAGTAGGGCAATCGGCCCGGTATTTTAAGTGTCTATACACAAATGCGAGGAGCCTGGGAAACAAGCAGGAAGAATTGGTAGTACTGGCACAGACAAGGAACTATGATATAATTGGAATAACAGAAATATGGTGGGATAACTTGCATGACTGGAGCACTGCCATGGACGGATATAAATTGTTCAGGAAGGACAGGCAGGGAAGAAGGGGGGGAGGAGTAGCACTATATGTAAAAGAGCTGTATGACTGCTCGGAGCTCCACTATGAAAGTGGAAACAAGCCGGTTGAAAGTCTGTGGGTTAAGTTTAGAGGAGAATGCAACACGGGGGATGTCATGGTGGGTGTCTGCTACAGACCGCCAGACCAGAAGGAGGAGGTGGATGAGGCATTCTGTGGACAACTAACAGAAGTTTCCAGATCGCAGGCCGTGGGTCTTATGGGTGACTTCAATTATCCTGAAATCTACTGGGAAAGCAATACAGCAGTGCACAGGCAATTCAGGAAGTTTTTGGAGAATATTGAAGACAACTACCTAGTACAAATGCTGGAGGAACCAACTAGGAGCCTTGTACCTCTAGATCTATTGCTCACAAACAGAGAAGAATCGATCAGGAAAGTAGAAGTAAATGGCAACCTGGGCAGCAGCAACCATGAGATGGTAGAGTTCAGGATCCTGATCAATGGAAGGAAGGAAAGAAGCAGAACATACACCCTGGACTACAGAAAAGCAGATTTTGGCTCCCTTAGAGAGCTGATGGGCAGGATCCATTGGGAGGCTGATCTGAAGGGGAAAGATGTCCAAGACAGCTGGCTGTATTTTAAAGAAACCCTGTTAAAGGCACAGGAAGATAACATTCCGATGTGCAGAGAAGAACAGCAAATCTGGACGGCACCCAGCGTGGCTTAGCAGAGAACTCTGCAGTGAGCTGAAACATAAAAGGGAAGCTTACAAGAAGTGGAAGCTTGGACAGATGACAAGGGAGGCGTATAAAGATATTGCTCGGGACTGCAGGGATAAAATCAGAAAGACCAAAGGACAATTGGAGTTGCAGCTAGCAAGGGATGTGAAGGATAACAGAAAGGGGTTCTATAAGTATGTCAGCAACAAGAAAAGGATCAGGGATGGTGTAGGTCCCTTACTGAATGGGGCAGGCATCCTCGTGGTGGATGATGTGGAAAAGGCTGAAGTACTCAATGCTTTTTTTAACTTTAGTCTTCACAGGGAGGGCCAGCTCCCAGGCTACTACACGGGGTAAAGCGGAATGAAGAGAAGAGCGGCCCTCGGTGATGGAAGGTCAGGTTACGGACTACTTAAAGAAATTGGATGTGCACAAGTCCATGGGGCCAGATGAACTGCATCCAAGGGTGCTGAGGGAGATGGTTGAAGTGATTGCAGAGCCGCTGGCCATTATCTTTGAGAACTCATGGTGAACGGGGTAGGTCCCGGAGGATTGGAAAAATGCAAATATAGTACCTATCTTCAAGAAAGGAAAAAAGGAGGATCTGGGGAACTACAGACTGGTCAGCCTCTCCTCAATCCCTGGGAAAATCATGGAGCAGGTCCTCAAAGAATCCACCCTGAAACACTTGGAGGAAAATAGAGTGATCAGGAACAGTCAACATGGATTCACCAAGGGCAAATCGTGCCTGACCAACCTGATTTCTTTCTATGATGAGATGACTGGATTTGTGGACGTGGGAAGAGCCCTTGACGTGGTATACCTTGACTTTAGCAAGGCTTTTGATATGGTTTCCCACAGCATTCTCGTTGGCAAGTTAAGGAAGTATGGGTTGGACGAGTGGACCATAAAGTGGATAGAAAACTGGCTAGATCAATGGGCTCAGCGCGTAGGAATCAATGGCTCAATGTCTAGTTGACAACTGGTAACGAGTGGAGTGCTCCAGGGGTCAGTCCTGGGGCCAGTTCTGTTCAACATCTTCATTAATGATCTTGATGATGGGATAGACTGCGTGCTTAGTAAGTTCGCGGATGACACCAAGCTGAGGGGAATGGTAGATACTCTGAAGGGCAGGGACAGGATCCAGGGAGACTTGGACAAATTGGAACACTAGGCCAAAAGAAACCTCATGAGGTTCAACAAAGACAAGTGCAAAGTCCTGCACTTAGGACGGAAAAAAAATCCCATGCACTGCTACAGGCTGGGGACCGATCAGCTAAGTAGCAGCGCTGTAGAAAAGGACCTGGGGGTTATGGTGGACGGGAAGATGAATATGAGCCAACAGTGTGCCCTTGTTGCCAAAAAGGCCAGTGGCATATTAGGCTGTATCAGTAGAAGTATTGCCAGCATATCAAGGGATGTGATAATTCCCCTCTATTTGGTACTGGTGAGGCCGCATCTGGAATACTGTGTCCAGTTTTGGGCTCCCCACTACAGAAAGGATGTGGACAAATTAGAAAGAGTCCAGCGGAGGGCAACAAAAAGGATTAGGGGGCTGGGGCACATGACTTACGAGGAGAGACTGAAGGAACTAGGCTTATTTAGTCTACAGAAGAGAAGACTGAGGGGAGATTTGATAGCAACCTTCAACTACTTGAAGGTTGCTCCAAAGAGGAGGGAGCTAGGCTGTTCTCGATGGTAACAGAGGACAGAACAAGGAGCAATGGTTTCAAATTACAGATGGGGAGGTCAAGATTGGATATTAGGAAAAGCTTTCTCACTAGGAGAGTGGTGAATGGAATGGGTTACCTAGGGAGGTGGTAGAATCTCCATCTTTGGAGATATTTAAGGCTCGGTTAGACAAAACCCTGGCTGGGGTGATTTAGTGGGAGTGGTGTTGCTTTTTAGCAGGGGGTTGGACTAGATGACCTCGTGAGATCCCTTCCATCCCTATGGTTCTATGATTCTATGAAAAAAGTCTGTCCACTGCCACCCTCTTCTGCACCTCCAGCTCTGCCAACCAACCAATCCTGAGACAGGTCATTCTTAAAAAAATAGAAGAAAATCAATAGAATGCAAAGAGAGCCCACAAACCTTCCCCCAACCAATATTTTACCCCAAAGAGGTGGAAGTGCCAGAGATTTCATGAAGTCCACTGTGGCGTTGGACCCAGATCCACCAGGGTATTTAGTGGCTGTGCCTTTCCATTATAGTCCCTCCTTTCCAGTGGTTTATTGCTGTCTCAATCTTTTGCCTTTTGAGCTGAAATCTCCCAGGGCTGATCTGTGCCTAGGGATGCATTTAATTGTGAAAGTTTTGGCAAAAATAACCCAGAGGACTTTGGAAGGGTGGTGTGTCTCTCTGTGGCTGGCAGACAGCAATTGTGTGTAGCTTCTGTCTCATTTTGGTGTGTGGGAACCAGTAATAATGATCCCTCTTCATGCCTCTGGTGCAGAGATTTTCTGTGAGGCCCTGGGTGAGATTCGCTGCATGGGATAGGCTCAATAGGCCAAGCTGGCCTGAACACTTGTGGATCTGAACACAGGCAGGACATGCACAAAGAGAGTCAGGCTGCAGAATGAAGGTCTCTGTGGCTAGTGACCCACATCGGTGTATCTAATCCCACACGCTCACTTCCCTCTTCCAGACAGATCCTGCTGTCAGTGAGCACATAGGTACTCACCCCTGCATACCTGTCACCATCAGCTGGGTCCCACTCCCTTCTAGGGGGCAGGGCTGGGCCTAGGGGAAAACGACAACGAGGCACAGGTAAAGGGCAGAGATGTTCTGCTGCAGGGTGTGGATGTGCAGGATGCTGGCAGAGACATTCTCTAGCCTTGTCATTTCCACCTATCCCTGCAGCTCCTCTGTCTCAGAGATCTTCTCCATGCCCATCGGGCCATCCCCTCTGCACCCCGTGTGCCAGTCAACGAGGATGCAACTGGGTCTCAGGTGGCCCTAGGGCAGCTCCAAGGTGCAGTTCATCTCCATAGAGACTCCGGGTTCCTTCATTGCCAGTGGGGGCTGCTGCAGGACCATGATCTTCCCAACCCTCCTCAGACACCTGCCTGCAGGGAGGAGACAGGAGAGATCTAGTTAACACTTGTGGTGCTCTGGTCCTTCAGCCTGGACAGTCCCTGTTGTCTGCCTGCAGCACAGGCAGCTGCAGGGTCTTGCATGCATGCAGGCATACACGTGCACCACTGCACACTCATGCACGCTGACACAGCCATTCACAGCCATCCAGGCTGCCCTAACGCAAATGAAGTCTTTGCTGCTGCAGGAACGCTGTGCGTTGAGAACGCCCCGGGAAGTGTGGGCAGTAACAAGACTCATTGATGGGTGATTGGAACTCCCTCCCCACTTCCTCACCTGTGGCTGGGGAGCTGGCTCTGAGCGGGAGCTGCAGGAGGGACGCACGCACCAGGAACTGCATTGCAACACCTGCTGCTGCAGGTGGCTGCTGTGAATGCCCCTCAGGCACTCAGGGGCTGGCAGCTTTGGGGCTGTGTGTTTTGTATGGGGAGGAGGCTCACAAAAACAACTACTACTGGACACACCAATCCACCTACCCCTAGGCCCAATCCAGCCATATCCCTGGCTCTCCATGACATACTTACCATTGTGTGGTGACGTGACACAGTAATGTCCCAACAGAGTCTGGGTTATCACCTTGTCTCAGAGCAATTGGCTCCGGCTCTCTCACACTCCAGTGTCCCTCTTAGTAGCTGACACCAAACTGGGGCTGGGTAGGGGAGAGAAACCTCCAAACAGTGATGGAAACTAACACAGCTGAAAGGAGACAGCTGATGCAGGTTGAATTGTTGAGGATTACCTCTCCTCACCTCCCTCCCCACTGTATAACCTGCTAGAAAATTTCAAAGGGGGAGCCGTGTTAGTCTACTTCAGCAAAACAAACAAGAAGTCCTCCGGCACTTTTAAAGATTAACAAATGTATTTGAGAACCACTGCGCTAACCCATCTGATTCCACAGATACAGACATCAGGAACTCGGCGGGCCATCCCAGGCTGGATGCAGGTATTGCTGGGGGAGATTCTCTGGCCTGAGTTAGGAAGGAGACTGGGCTGGGTATATAGATTGTGCCCTTCTGGCCTTGACAGCTGTGAGACTAGAAATCTCGAGTTGGAGCCGAGAGGTTATTTGCCCTCCGTATATGCACTGGTGTGATCACTGCCGGAATCCTGTGTTCTATTCTGATGCCCACAATTGAAGCAGGATGTTGTAAGGTGGGGAGGAGCCAGGGAAGAGCCAGGGGAATGAGGAAAGGGTTAGAAAACCTGCCTTAGAGTGAGAGACTCCAGAGCTATGTCTGCACTACAGGCTGTAGTGTAGACATACCCGTCCACACTGGCTTAAGTCGACTTAATAAGGTCGAATTAAGCCTTAAGTCAGCCTTCAGAGGTGGTGTTATTAAGTCGACTTAAGGAAGCGCTTAAGTTGACTTAAGAAGCCCCAGTGTGGACGCGGCGTTCTGTAGGTTGACTTAAGCGTCCTTAAGTTGACCTAAGGTGCAAGTGTAGACATACTCCAGGAGTTCAATCAATTTATCTTAACAAAAGAGAAGGTGAAGGAGTAACTTGATCCCAGCCCATAAGCACCTACATGGGGAACAAATATTTAATAATGACATCTTCAGTCTTGCAGAGGAAAGTATAACGCCATCCCCTGGCTGCAAGTAGAAGCTGGACAAATTCAGACTGGAAAGAAGGTGTGAATATTTATCAGTGAGAGCAGTTAACAATTTCCTGAGGGTCATGGTGGATTCTCCATCCTGGGTGATTTTTAAAGCAAGCTGGAATGTTTTTCTAAAACCTCTGCTCTGGGGTAATTGTGGGGCAGCTCTCTGGCCTGTGCCATACAGGATGTCAGGCTGGCTAATCACACCAGTCCCATCTGTAGAGCCCTACGCGGATACAAATATGTGGATCTGCATCTGCAAGAAATGGTCTGCGGATATCTGCATTGTATCTGCAGATGTGGATATCCACGGATTTGCAGCACTCTACCCATCTGTTCTTAGACTCTAGGAATCAAGGAACTGTAGGGATGAGCTGTAGTGGGGACTGGCAGAGGCTGAATGGAAGGGCATCAAGTAAGACATCGCCAGAACACTGGAATTAGCAACCTGGCCCCCATGGTGGTGGCATGAAGATGGGCAATCACTTGCCAGAGCTAGGGACACGTGGATGCATCTCTGAGCTGGCATTTGCCCATTTTGCCACCAAACAGGAGCTTTGGGCTCAGTTTTCAGAGGGGAGGGTGCTGCCCACTGAGTCACCCTCCTCACTCCCTGCACAAGCTAATATGCATCATAGCAGCACCCTGCTCAGTCTGCTGGGCAGGGAACTTGTGCCCTTATATTCACAGGGGAGTTGCGCTGGCCACACCGAAGAGTTGGGTGCTCCCGTTGCAGGACCAGAACAGTTGCAGGCAAGGGTGGCTGGGGAGGGTGAGGGGTGAGGGCAGGAAGGGGCCATGCAGAAAGAGCACAAAATTACTATTTTCTGCTCTGCGTGGTCAGGGGCGGATACAAGAGACTCGCTTCTGACATCAGAGGCCTGCTGCGAGGGGCAAACCACGCAGGCCGCTGTCAGATGGACATCTTGCAGGCGGGTAGCAGCTGAGCAGGACCAGTGACTGCATGTCCTGGGCAGGCATGTGGCTCGGTCTGTGAGTGTGGGGACAACTGGGGACATAGTCACAGCCATAGTGTGGAGCTTTTAATTCCAATTCTCACCTCCCCAGGGCCTCATGGCATTTCCCCACAGGATGCCCAGCCTGGTGCAGGATTCAGGAGCTGCCCAATGCATTTTCATTGGATTTACTTGGGGGATTAACATTTCAGAACATAACTGGTATAACTCCAGGGCCCCAGCTCCTGTGGCTTCACAGCTTCAGAACCAAGCTAACAAGATCACAGCTGACTCACATGTTCGCAGTGTGGACAGACCTCAGGGGCCTTTCTCCCAATCTATACATGAGGCAGGCCCTGCAGAGACAGGGAGGTGGGCAGGATGTGGACACCAGGAAACTGAATAGAATTGAACAACTGTCACAGATGAAGCTGGGGCAATTTTTTGATTTGCTGGCAGTGCTAGAAAAATCGGGGGGAGGAGGGAGGAAATTGCTTACATTGAGCCAGAAGCTGATCTTTCCAGGATTTCCAGCTAATTGTAAGGTCCAAAAACAAATTGGAGGGTTGATTCAGGCAGAGTAATAGCTAACAGACCTGCTCTAGCAATTAACTCAGGGCAGCTCTCTGGCCTGTGGGATTCCGGGGTCAGACGAGACACTTAGACGGGCTCCTTCTGGATGTGGATCTCTGAATCTGTGAATAAAACTCACTTGAATGAAACCTTTTCTTTCCATTTCAAGCATTTAAAAAAAATTAAGGACATTTTGAGATGAAAAGTTTTGCTTTTTTTCAGGGCTTTTTTTATTTTTTTTTGAACAAAAGAACAGGGCAAACCCAGAAGGAATTCACTCATTGTCACCGTGTCACCAAATCTGGGGTTTTTTTCACCAAAATATGTTTTGGTTGAAAAGTTCCACTCAGATTTAGCCACAGTGAGTCACTTGCGAGAGGAGTGGGTCTCTAAGGCTATGTACACACTACGAAATCCTTGCGCAGCAAGCCCCTTGCGCTGAAAAAATCACATGGCTTTTCTTGCACAGGAACGCATACACACTGCACTCCTTACAACATGAAGGAGTGTCCACATTGTTCTTAGCTGTTTCGCAATACAGAGCAGCGAGTGGAGGGCACCTATCCCACCATGCACTGTAGCAGCCAGGGTTCTGGTCTGGCTGTGTAACCCATACGCCTGAAAAGGCTATCTCTGAGAGACCTGCTGAGGGTGGGTTGCTGTTGCTGGGCAGATTGGCTACCCACAACTGGAAACTTCCAGAAGCAGGGAGTGGTAGCATTTTGAGCATGCTCCACAGTGTACCCTGCTGGTGTGATGTGATGTTGTCAGTCTGATGACATGGGAGCAGCAGCCTGTGCAGACAGCAGGCTAGAGCTGCCTTGAAAGGAGACCATGTGCTCAGTTTTCTGGAGAGGAGCTGAGCCAGGAGTGAACAAGATGTTTTCTCCCTGTAATGGAGTCATTTGCGACAGACCTTGCAGACATGCATATGGGACTGAGGGCTGGTTGCAAAGGAGAAGAAAAAGCCTGCATGGAACGCTACAGAGGATCCCAGCAAAGGAAGAAGAGGACAGCAATTCCTTGCCATGCAAGCTTCTACACTGGAACAGAGAGTGTAGCTGAGAGTTGGGTGAACTCCACACAGACTTTGGGACTTTTGGGTATCTTTCCTGTGGGGTTTTCTGTAGGGATTGTTCATGGTTAATTGTATTTTGTTTTCTTAGGATAAGGTTCATTTAGTTAGTCGTTAATAAAGTTCATTGTTATGTTTATTGTAGTAGTATTTTAATGTGGGAGTGTAGCTCTGAGCAAGCTTCGCTGCGAGTCCTGTACAGACTGGATCCTGGGTCTCCAGCTGCTTCCTCCACAGGGATTGGGATTGATTTCTGTGAGGCACTGGAGAAGGGCAATTAAATGAATTTAGCCCACCCGAAGGTTACAGCTGCAGAGCCCAAGCTGCCTGCGTTGCCAGCTCCCCAGTGGCTGGAGCTCTGCTGCCTCCAGGGACCGGGGAACCCCGGTAGCTGGAGCCCCGCTGCTGCTGGGGCGCAGGCAACCCCAGTGGCTGGAGCTCCACTGTGGCCAGGGAACCCCGGCGGCTTGAGCTCTGCAGGGACTGGGGAGCTGTGAACCCGGCTACTTGTCAATTTCACTGCTTAACAGAGCAGTGAAATTGGCAAGTATGACAGCTCCCCTGTCCCAGAGTGGCCATTCCGCAGTACAGTTACCGCTCTCATTTAGGTGATTTACCTGTTGCGGGGCAAGAGGGCTGTTGCTGTGCAACAAGCACCATTTGAGTGTGTACGCTCTCAGCGTTATCACTCAGTAACGTTGTGAGTGTGTACAAGGCCTCAGTGCAGATGTTAAGGAGAACAATAAGCCAGGTGCACAGAGTCTGCAGGACAGGAAAGGTGCTGTATCCAGGGCTATGCCTACACTGGCAAGTTAGTTCGAATTAAGGAGGCTTAATTTGAACTAACTTAAGCCATGGCTACACTAGGCTTTAGTTAATTCGAACTAAGGGCTTCCTTAATTTGAACTAAGAAGTTCGAATAGGGTATTCAAACTAAAGGGTTAATTCGAACTAACTAGTTCGAATTAACCACTGTGGCCATGTTAATTCGAACTAATTTCTTAGTTCGAATTAACCAGCCATTGAAATGAATTGGGATCGCTAATTCGAACTAAGCAAGTGCTTGCTTAGTTCGAACTAACTTTCCACTGTGGCCATGCTAGTTTGAAATAAGCTAATTCAAACTAATTTTAGCAAGTGTAGACATAGCCCAGGAGCCCAGCCCTGGCAGATGCAGCTGAACCTGGGACTATGGTGTCTCGACAGCTGTACTCCCTGTCGCTCCATGTGTAGGAGACAGAAACAGACAGGGGTAGCCGTGTTAGTCTAGTTCAACAAAACAAACAAGGAGCCCTGTGACACTTCTAAAGACTAACACATTTATTTATCACGTGAGCTTTCGTGGGAGAAAGTCCCACTTCATTAGAAACCGAAAGTGTCTCCTTGCGCAAAGCTTTCAGCAGCCACAAAGACTCCGTTATGGTAACCTGGGGCTTTGCCTGTGGCTGGTGGTCAGACTCCAGGGGCTCATCCCTCTGAATGATGAAAGTCAGGTGGGGCTGCCCTGAGTGCTGAAGGCCCAGGAGGAGGGTTGGTGAGAGCCAGGCTCCGGTCTGGTTTTATTCCATGGGGTAGTGTAATTTTTTTTTATTTTTTTTTAGCGGTGTAATAAAATGCTAATCTTTTGATCTCACTCACACAGCCAGGTCCTAAGTGTGGTGTCTCAGGTTACTGGGGCCATTGGGGGTTGACATAGTGATAAATGGGAGGGCTGTTAAGGGCTCAGGTAAACCTGTGTGTCTGCTGGCAGTCCTTGCCGGATGTGCTGAATAAAACTAAGGGAACTTTGAAGCCTGTTATGTCTACTGATCAGTATTTAATCCTAATACATGACACTAAAGGGAGTCCTGCCTAGTAGGCCTCAGAAATGCCAGAGGGTAGCAGGAAATGTGTGCGTCACATTTGATTCCTGAACACTTAAGAGCCAGAAGGTCACATTTTCAAAAACCCCTTGTCTCTGGGACGCTGCTGGAGAAAGAATCTCTATCTTCACCTCCCCTCTGACCTGCTGGCTGCCTGCCCCCCATCCTGGGCTCAGACCAGGCTCTGTGCCACCCCCCCCCCCAACTTCTAATCTGCCCCTGATTCTGTACCCAAGTGCCAACCATCATCCCTGTGGCAGGGGCAAGCGGGTCTCTGCAGTGGGGCTGCTCTGCACAGGGATCACAGCCCCCCCTTGGGTTGTTCTCCATGGGGACTCCCTTGTGTGTTGGGCACTGGGGGCTGATATCTGATAGCTCCCCCCAGGGGCTGGGGAAGGAAGAGCTGAACTGGGAAGTGAGCAGACAGGACAGACGCTGGTTCCCTTCAGATTCAGCATTTGGTGTGCTGTTGTTCCTGACTCAATGCGTCACTGTATTCCTCAGTGCCCCACTCATGGATCAGGGCCTTGTGGCTTCGGGCACTGCTCAAAGCCATGAAAAGTAGATCCCTGCAAATCTAGAGATATCCGCATTATATCCATGGATATCTACATCCGTGGATACAATGTGTATATCCGTGGAGCATTTCTTGCAGATGCAGATCGGATACGGATCCACATATTTGTATCCGCGCAGGCTCTAATGACAGGCCCTAGCCTGCAGGAGCTCATGGACTGGGCCCAGTGCTATGGGTAGAGTTAGCTACTTGGCTGAGGAGTTTGGGGGGTGGAAGGTTGCTGCTCCATCATGCAGTAGGGACAGCCCCAGTGAGCATCTGGTGCCAGAGCTGACTCAGACACTGAGTAACGTGTGAAGGCAACTCAGTCTGTACAATGCACAGAACTACTGCTCCTCTGGTCTCTTTGGCTATGTCTACACTTGTCAAAATAAGTCAACTTTGCTAAGTCAACTTAAGAAAGTCGACTTTAAATCGATCTTGTTAAGTCGACTTAGCGCATCTACACTGTAAATTTAGGTTGACTTAAAGTCAACCTTGCTAAATCAACTTAGAGTGTTTACACTTGACGCCTAAGTCGACTGGCAGGGGGTAGGTGGACCTGGGAATGGTGCATGGTGGGAAGTGTGGCATGTGGTACCCAAGAGGTGCCCCCCTTCCCCAGCCACCCCTTTAAAAGAGGAAGGGAGCTCAGCACCTTCCCCATTGTGCTTGGCTACATGGGGGCTGAGCAGGTCAGGGACAGGAGCAGGGTACAGGAGCGGGGTGGGCAGGGCTGTGTTCTGCCCTGTGGGTGGGTATGCCAGGCTCTGGCTGTGCCAGGCACCCTGGGAGGGAGGTCAGTGGGGAAGCTCTGGAGGCCATGGAGGTCGACTTAGGGCTAATCCACGTCTACACTGGCTTAAGACAACTTAATAAAGTCCACTTAAGCAGTAAGTCGACTTAAAACCAGGTCTTATTAAGTTGACTTCATTTTTCCTTAAATCGACTTAAGGAGCAGCGTAAGTTGACTTAAGGAAAGACAAGTGCAGATGCAGAGTAAATTAAGTCGACTTAAGCCTCCTTAAATTGACTTAATTTACAAGTGTAGACGCACCCTGTGAAACTGGTATTTGTAGCCAGACCACAGCAGGCAGCTGCAGAGGATATTACTGGCCCCTTGCGTGCGTTGTATGACTACATACCAGTGACTGTTACAGACACTTATGTTACCGCTTTGCAGTCAGAATTTCACAGGACATCTTGCAGGCGCTCATTTCTTATCTAACCACTTGATTTGTGATGTTTGACTCACCAGGGAGCCTTGTTTTAGATAATGGGACACCTTTTGAATCAAGAGAGTTGGAAGTCTGTCTGTCTGATGAGCATTGGTACAATACATTATTGTATTGCAGTTTGTCATCCCCAAGGCACTGGAATTGTAGAGAAACTCTGGGTGGGACTCTAAAAAAGGTGTAGCTTGCTTAAGGGAGGAAAGTCAAACTACACTCTTCTCTATTACAGTGAGTTGCACCCTGTATGACATGTGGCATACACCTCATAAAAATATTGGAGAAACCCCATTCAAATGGCTCTTTAGCTGATCTACAAGGATCAAGTTTTCTATGCTGACAGAAATGGTTCACCACACCCTTTGGCTGCCCTCAACAAGAGCTTCTGTGGCTGAGAAACATGCACATTGCAAATGGTTCCATTCAAATCTCCGTGTTCTGTCCTGGATGAGGGAGTGTTAGGCCAGGGTATGGAAGCATTTTTTTAAAAAAATATATATTTCTGGCGTGATCTTGCAGGCTGCAGTGTATGGGGCAGGGGGAACCAGCAAGCTACACTGCCTACTGGAAGGGGAACAGAAAGGAAGGGGAGAGATGCTTCGTCTGCATCTAGTGGTGTCATGTGGCTAATTGGGGAAGTTGTACCACAGCAACACTTTCCTCCCCTGAGCTGAATCAGCGGTGTACAAGACAGCCCCAGAGCCCTGGTGCCTCCATCCAAGTACCACGGGACTTTTGGGAAAAGGGAAGGCTGAGCACATCTACTCAGGGCCAGCTGCTGTGTGTCTGCTTTTGGGCTGTTATGTTTTGCTTAGAGTGTTGCTGACTTAACCTCTTCATGGTCATTCCCTTTTTGACTGCATATTGTGTTTTTGGTGTGTTGGGACTGCCGTTCTCGGGGTGGATCTGAGTGGACCATTTCTGAGTTTGTGTACAGGGCCTGACTCCTCACCCCTCCTGCCTCCTTCTCTATTGTTCTCATGGCTGCTTTCCCACCCCAACCCCAGCAGCGAGAACACCCACATCCCCACCCTGGCCATTCACCCAGGGCCCAAGCATCATTTTTTCAGGCCCAGTACAAACTTGTAACACAGGCCCCCTCCCACACACATGGTAAGGGGGGTTGCAGCCTGGGCCAGGCCCCCAAGGCCTTGGAGCCCCATTAAAGTGCACCCCCCCGCCCACAGTGGAGCCCTGCATTCACCAGCCATGAATCTGACCCCCAAGACCATGAGATTGGCTTAGAAATCAGATCTCAAGCAATAACAAATGGCCCATTCTGAACATTTAGGGATGGTCAGGTCACACTTCAGACTTTTTCTGTATAAACTTGAGGCTTTAAATTTATTTGTGTTTAAAACCTGTGAGCTAAGAGTCATGACTCTGCGGCTTTAAGGAAGAGCACAGACCACACCCTGTAGAGCTAGAGCTCTGGCGCCGAGATCTGTTAGTTTAGAACAGATGTTAGAAACTGGACCATCCTCTCTGCTATAATCCTGTTCGCTGGACTATTGTGTTACTATACGCCTGCTACCCCTACAATAGCTGAGGTGTATCTACGCCTCCTGCTGGTCCTTTATAGCTCAGCAGTGTGAAAATCAAACTCCTTGTTTGTTAAAATACAGGCTGTGCAATGCTTTATAGATGTATTTTAGAGCTGGCCAGGATGGATATTATCTCTCCTTTTCCCCTGCGAAAAAATGTTGTTTTTTTAAATTGATTTGTCAACAAAAAGTTAATGTTTTCATCAAGAAATCTGAGTATTTTCATTTTTGATAAACTCCAGTTTTTGACCAAAATTCCCTATTACTGAAGCTATTCCCCTTCCCACTGTACATGCCCTGCTTTTACTGAATGGCCAAGGTGGGATTGTCATAAGTGACTGACACAGCCAATCTGGCTGGGGACGTGGTTCAGAGCTCTTTGCTCACCTTGGAGTCAGGATGCCTGGGTTCTATCCCAGCTCTCCCATGGGCAGGAAGGTGAATCCGCTCCAGAGGCATCACTAAATATAAAAAATACCCAGGGCACAGGTCCCAGCCCAACTCCCCTGCCTTGCTCCCTCTCTCTACCAAGCTGAGCAATCAGCTGCTCCCTGGTGTGAGCTTTTTGATCCACAGCCCCCTCTTTCTGCTCAACTCTACAAGGTCCTTCTTAAGGAGCTGTTTGTACGGCATGATCCTGCTGCTTCTGACTCTGCCCACTGACCTGCTGCCCCCAGAGACTTAGTGTGCAGGGAACTTCGATCCCACCACTGCCACCACATGTGACGGAGCCTCTCAGGAATTGTGCCTCCGTCCTCTCTGGTCACTGTTCATCAGGGCTCTGCCACAGTGGAGTCTGCTCCAGTCCAGCCTGGGTCTCCACACTCCTGTGCAGCTTGCTCCAAATCCAGCCTCAGAGGGTCCATCCCCTGCTCCGCCTGGAACTCCCCCTTTGGGCGCCCCCTTTCCCCAGAAGGGTCCCAGGGATTCCTCCACAGCCCAAAGGCCCTACACCCGCCTTCCAGTCAGAAAGGACTCTGAGCCGGTGTGGAAGTCAGAAGGGTTTATTAGGTCTCAGGAATCAGGATCACAGCACAGAAAGACTTGGCTAGCAGATTAATTAGAGGTTACAGCAGCGACCCCCCTAGGGAAGCACAGAGCCATGATCTGAGCCCCACTCCCTTAGACTCATGCCATGGCACTCCACTGATCTCCCCAAGTCCCCACCAGACCTCTCCCCTAGTCCTTTTCCCCAGGTTAGGTGGACACTGCCTGCCCATGGTCCTGTCCTGCCACAACCTGTGTGACTGGTTGGTCTGGGGGTGGGGTCCTGTAGAGGTCTGCCTATGTGTGGCTGGGGAAGGCCCATCCGCCTTCCAGTGGTCCCTGTAATAATCACACAGCAGGGTCCCATCACCAGAATTCATGAAGGGAAGGGAAACTGAGGCAGAGCCAGTGACACCCCGAGACAATCCCAAGAGTCTCCCTACTTCATCACACTCTGCCAGCACCCCGAGGGAAGCAGTGGTACCAATCAGGGGTCAGTGCTGTGTGACTACCATCCCCCTCCAGGGGCAAAGGGACAGTTAGCTCTGCGCCCCGAGCCACAGGAGGTGGTGAGTGGTGGTGTGACGTGACCTGGCACGTGGGTTCCTGCTGTGATCCTGTGTGGCTGGTCACAGTGTCAGAGGGGGAGCCAGACCCACACCTGCAGGACAGGAGCCCCCAATGTAGGATGAGTGTACCTTGCCCTGCCTGGATCTCCCCTGTGTGTTTGCACCCTGGGAATGGGGGGGCGGGGCTCACGCTTTGCCCCAGGCCCCCCAAACCTCTAGTGGCCCTGGGTGGGCCATCAGCCAGAAACCCAGGAAGGAAAACAGTTCCTACAGGGCCTATCATACTGCTCTGGGATGGGCCAGACCCCTCGGTTCTGGGTCGCAGACACATTTCAGCCAGCTCCTGTCCCGGGAGAAGCCATGCTCATTGCAATCTGCCTTCTCTCTGCAAGGAAGAAGAAAGACAGCTACAGACCAGCAGGTGAGTGTGGAGCCCCTTCCCCATCCCTGTGTAGGTTGCTGTGTGACCCTGAATGTGGCACTTTGGGGCCAGTAATGGGAGACCTCCCCGGCCACCCACGGCCTCTCGGAGGCTGCAGCAGGGGAATTGGCCAGCGAGGGTCCCGGGCAGTGACCCTAACACCCCGGCTGTGCCTGTCCGGCCCAGCTGCTCCGTCTAAGTCACCTCTCATTGGGGTGTCTGGGCACATTGGAAACATGCCAACACCTGGAATCTGAGTGTATAAGGAGTGTGGGGCGGGAAGAACAGGACCCTGCATCCATGGGACACTGACCCTGCTACCTTCTCCCCCCACAGCTAACGAAGGCTCCACCAGCTCCGGTAGGTGAGGTGCTGTGATGCTAGCCCAGGGGGAATTCTGGGGGGAGCTGGGGGGTGTTTTATAAGTGACACTGGGGGCTTGTCTGCATGGGGAGATTGACAGGTGGAGCTACCATGTTCCCCCTGATTAGACTGATTTCAGAGGAACCTCGGGGAGTTAATGGGAGTCCGTGGAGTTTCAGCACCCAGGTCCCTTCAGCTGCTTTGAAATTCCCAGCCCACAGTGGGCTGCAGCATGTGAAGCCAGCAGGGGCTCATTCACTTACTCACACTACAAGCGCACGCGTGCACTGCCCCCCCACATATAACCTCCCCTCCCCCCACCCCCATGTGCAAACATACCCACTCACTGTTCACACATGGCTGTTTGCGATGTTTGCAGTGGGGTTGACACCCTCCCCCCCCCAAGATGCACCTGACCACACGTGGCCCTGGTGGTGTCTGGCCTGTGTCTAACCTACCTCCTCCAGCTGTGGCTGCCAGTTGGGTTTGGGGCTGGTGGGACGTGTCGTACAGCTAGGGGAGGGAGAGGGGGGTTGATGTAGGAGGCCCAGCCCCACTGATTTCAGTGGGATTTGGGCTCCTGAATCACCGAGGGACTCTTGAAAGTCCCACCCATATTGCTTGAGTCCCAGTGAGGGGCAGGTGCAGGGATCTTGGCCGCAGGGAGCAGATACCAGCCTCATGCCTGAGTCCCCCTGACTGGCCCCTTGTCGTCCTTTACCTTGTAACTGCTGCAGGAGGGATCCGGGCTGGCTGCAGGGCCAGAGTCCCTGTGGCTCTGAGGATGGACTGACCAGCTGTACAGTCCTCGGCGCAGGGCGCAGCCCCAGGCAGAGCATCACACCCAAATGCCAGGCAGCATAGCTGGCGCTGCTGGCTCTGTGCCCCTGACCTGCCTCTGTCTCTCTGTGTCCCATGTCTGCAGCGAGAGCCTCTTGGCCCTGTGCAGTCTGCTGAGGGGATCCCAGACACCAGGAGAGAGACCGGAGCAGATCAGGCCCCTGGGAATCCCACAGCTCACCCGCACCTTCCACCAGCTGCTAAAGCCATTGGCCGTGTTTGTACCCAGGTGATACGTCCGGCTGTGAGACAGTAACTTCAGCTTCACGTCCTAATTGCACTCACCTGGGCTGTTGGTAGTCAGGGGTCACCTGTTGTTTGATTTCTGCAGGACTGTCTTGGTTTGGAAACATTAACTGACGTCACTGAATCCTGCTTGTGTAGAAAGGACCGATGGGGATGAATTGTTAGCTGAGCACTGTGAGCGGTGCATCCTCTTCTCTGTGCTTTGACTGGAGCATGGACCCAGCTTCCTATTTCAGTGCCGATTAAAGGTGTGTCTACACTTACAAGTTAGGTCGATTTAAGGAGGCTTAAGTCAACCTAACTTACTCCACATCCATACTGGGCTTTCCTTAAATCGACATAAGCTGTTCCTTAAGTCAACTTCTTAACACCTCGATTTACATCAACTTACTACTTAAGTCGACCTTATTAGGTTGACTTAGAGAGTCCACACAGGACTCCTAAGTCGACTTAAAGGGGGCCTTACTAACTCGACTTAGAGAGTCTACACTAGACTCTCTAAGTTGACTAGTACGGTCCAGGGAGAGCCAGCCTGGCACGGGGCTGGCTCTCCCCGGCGCAGCAAGCCTCTGAGCGGTCCAGGGGAGAAGGGAGCGTGGAGCTCCCTTCTGCCCCGGACCACTCGGCTCCCTTCTGCTCGGGACTTCTCAGGTCCCAGGCAGAAGGGAACCCTTCTAGCCTGGACCACTCGGGTCCCGGGGAGAACTTCTCCGGGACCCGAGTAGTCCCGGCCAAGAGGAAGAGCGGGAGACCCACGCTCCAGCTGCCGGCTGCTGAGCAGCTGGAGTGTGGGCTGGGACCCCCGCTCCAGCTGCTCAGCAGCCGGTAGCTGGAGTGGGGATCCCGGGGAGCATGGACCAGGGGCTCCCTTCTCGCCGGGACCACTCTTCCTTCTTGCCGGGACCTGAGTGGTCCAGGTGAGAAGGAGGGACCGTGGGGCTTCCTTCTCCCCAGGACCTGAGCAGTCCCGGCAAGAAGGAAGCCCC
>ML685884.1:1023893-1038579 GCA_007922175.1 Pelusios castaneus | reverse complement strand
TCCAGCTGCCAGCTGCTTGGCAGCTGAAGCGTGTGTCTCCCGCGCTCCCTCCTGGCTGCGACTGCTCAGTCCAGCTAGGAGGGAGCCCGCGACTCCCTTGGCCAGAACCGCTCAGTCCCGGCTAGGAGGGAGCCCTGCGCTCCCTCCTAGCCAGGACCGTGCTCCAGCTGCTGGGAAGCCTCTGAAGGCTTCCCAGGAGCGCAGCCGTGCCAGCAATTGCTGGTGCTCCGGCTCTTTGGGGAGGCCTGGGGGCTTCCCTGAACAGCTGGAGCTCCGGCAGCTGTTTAGGGAGGCCCCGGGGCTTCCCTAACCAGCTGGAGCACTGGCAATTGCCAGCATGGCTGCGCTCCAGCTCCTGGGAAGCCTTCAGAGGCTCCCTCCTACCTGGGACCCAAGCGATCCTGGCCAAAGGGAGCCCTGCGCTCCCTCCTAGCCAGACCGAGCGGTCATGGTCAGGAGGGAGCCAGTCCGCAGGGTCCCAGCTAGGAGGGAATGTGGGTCTCCCTTCTCCCTGAGACCTGCGCTCCAGCTGTTCAGCAGCCGGCAGGTGGAGCACGGGTCCCGGGGAGAAGGAAGCCACACAGTCCCTCCTTCTTGCCCGGACCACTCAGGTCCCAGCAAGAAGGGACCACGGGGCTTCCTTCTGGCCAGGACCTGAGTGGTCCTGGCGAGAAGGGAGAACCACGGTCCCTTCTTGCTGGGATCCCTGCTCCAGCTGCCACCTGCTGAGCAGCTGGAGCGCGGGTCCCAGCCCACGCTCCAGCTGCTCAGCAGCCGGCAGCTGGAGCGTGGGTCTCCCGCTTTCCCTCCTGGTCAAGACTCAGTTGCACAGCTGCCTGGAGCTGGGAGTACTGGGCCTGTGACTCACCACTGGGAATAAGGAGGAAGGCTATAGGTAGCTAAGTGGGGTTTCTAGGGAGCAGCAGAAGAGGGCACTGGGGGGGCAAGGTATTGCTGGGGTAACTTCATTGGCACTGAGACACCCAGGAGCATCCAGGACTCACCACTGGATCAGAACTTTGCCCTGAACGCAGAGAGCAGGCGCAGTGATCACTGTCTGTCCACTGAGCCTGTGGGGCCATGTGGTGGATGTAACCTTTTTGTATTGCCCCCTGTCTGTCCCCTATTGTTTTCTCCACACATCCCTCTGTAAAAATATATTTCCCCTTCCTATAGTCACTGTACCATCCAGGTGTGTGTGATCACTCTGGGGGGTTGGAAAGGTGCCCCTAGGATGGAAGGAGCTCTCCCTACCAAGTTCCTGCACGCACCTGGCTGGAGCTGCAAGAGCCACAAGGGTGCTGAAGTGACTCTTACTCTGGTGGAAGACGAGGTTAGTTTGGATTTAAACTGATTCGTAAGTGACTTAAACAACAAAAGAAAATGTACCTCCTCTGCCAGGATCAGTGTCTGCTCACCAGTCTAGTACTAGATTGTGTAGACAAACCTCAGCTGGCACCAGCTCTGCTCCCAAAAGGTTGATTTTGTGTGTGAGTGATTGGCGCAATATTTTCAGATTTGTAAAAAAACCCTTTTAAATAGTAACGTTATAAATCTCTTGGCCACAATAGGTGCAGGTGCTGGGTTTTTAATCTCTCTCTTCAGCCCGTTTTCAGGCTTCTGTCTCTGGGAGTCAGGAATGGTGGGTGTATCGCAGGGCTAGCGAGCAGACGTTCCATCAGATGTAGAGCAGCAATGAGGGGATTAGGAGCATTATAGGTCACGTGACTCAGAGGGAGAGTTTCAAGGCCACCTAGGGGATTCAGGAACATGACTGCCAGCAACAGTCAATGGGATTCATGCTCCTAAATCCTTTAGTGCTTTGGAAAACCTCCTCACGGATCCCTTTAAACTTAGTGAGATGCTGCCAGCCCATGCCCCCACTGCCCCCTCCCCCCGCAGTCATGGCAGGGAGGGTTGGGGCAGGGTGGAAGCAGGGAATAGGCCAGCTAGGGAATAGGTCGAACTGACAGGCCCTTGAAGGGGGAGTCTGAGACACAGGGGTGGCTGTTTGCAGGCCCCAGGGCTCTGGTAGCCGGTTGCCAGTAGGCTGTGAGTGGGTGTGACAGGCCGCTCCTAGAATCTGATAGAGTGTGTCACTGTGACCCCCCCCATCCCCACTCCTGAACCCTGATTTAGCCCACTTTGCCAGGTGACTACTCACTCCTGAATCTGTCCACACCAGCCCCCTGCGTGTAACTGGTCCCAGGCAGTGGGTGTGCGCTCACTCGGCATCTATCAAATGGCCTTTAAGTGAGCACCCTCAATCCTCAGACACCACACTGGGAACCCCCATGCTACAGAGATTGGGATCCACCCCCAATCACCATCAACTTATGTCTGTCCATTTAACAAAGAAATGGATGTACCCAGCTTCCCTCATTCACACCTTCTAAAGTCTACACAGCTTTAGATAAAACAAACACTAGTTTATTGCTTAGAACAGGCGCTGGAAACCTTTGCTGACCCCTGTGCCGGCCCCTCCTTCTCGACCCTCAGCTGGTGCCGATGGCCCACGCGTGGAAAGAAGTCACCTGGAGTGGCTCCTCTCAGCAGTGTTCCTGAGGACCCCTATCCCCAGGCACACCATGGAAAGAAGTTGCCTGGAGTGACTCCTTTTAGTGGTGGCACCACAGAGAGGAGCCGCTCTGGGTGGTTTCTTTACATGGTATCCTGGGGCATGGACGTGGCAGGGACCTCCGCACTGCAGCCGCCCCCGAAAGAAGCCACTTGGAGTGTCCTTTGGTGGCAGGAGTGGCAATTTCTGTGGCGCCACAGAGGATGCCGAGTGCTGCTCCGAATGGGCTTGTGTGCCACTGTTGGTACACGTGCCGGGGGTTGCCTACCCCTGGCTTACAATATGATTTTAAGTGAGTATATAGTGAATCAATGCACAATCATTTAATAACGGGCTCCAGAGTTGCCACAATCAAAGATATAAACCGCATATCAATCTAATGACACTATCTAGGATCACACTTCAGCATATTCTCATTATTCTTACCCACAAGACAGGCAGTTTGGTGGAATTTAGCCAGTCTAGGCCCTCCTCGCCATGTGGATAGGTCCAGAATCTTTTAGTTGCTTCCAAGATGGCCTTTTTCTCTCAGAACCCAGCAGCTTCTCCCCCTCTCAAAGTGTCTGCATACCTTTCAATTCACCTTGGACCCTCCCCTCTCTTCCTGGGCCACTGTGTGATTTCCTTTGTCACATAATTCTCCAACCTTTGTGCTAGAAACAGTCCTGAGGGTCTGTGATATGTAACATGCCTCACATCTGTACACATACATGATGTGGCAGGAACCATGATAACACAACAATAAGTCAGAGCATTCAAAAGGGAACCTTGCACGGCACATTTTGCATCAAACTACACATTTACACTGCAAAAGTGAACAGAAAGTTATATAAATCATAGCCTGGGGGTGCATCATGTGACAGTGAGGCCAGGCAGGTGGGTAGTGCAGAGTCACCAACTGGCTAGGACAGGGTCTGGATTCTGTGACTTGGCTGGGGCAATGAGGGGGAACAAGTCTTAGGGGCAGAGGAATCTGACACAGCCCTGTTCAGGGGTGGCAGCCTGGGCCAGCTGTGGACAATGATTTCTTCAGAGAGCAGCAGCGCAGGTGCAGCCCTGCTTTGTTGTTGTTAATGGGCTCCTGAGGAGGCATTTTGGCCCAGGCTCTGTACTGAGCGGGTTCGGTCCTTTGACAGTTCACGTCTCTTACCCCAGTGAGCCCGGCCAGGGAAAGTGTCTGTGTCTGTATTGCTGGAGGTTTCATATAGACACTCATACGTGGGGTGTAAATCCTTTGGTTTGCCTCCATGTCACTATTGGGGCCAGGAGACTGACTCTTCTACTGGGGTGGTTCTGATTCATGATATCTAGGTGCTTGGGGCTGGCAAATCCATTGCCTCCTTCTGTCCCCAGGGCCAGCATCTGGCTCCATGAAACACTAAAGAGAATCATAGGAACCAGGACCCCACTGGGGTGTGGGACTGTCCCAGGGGGCAGCTAGAGCAGAAAAGGTGGGGGGTGAGATTGGTGGCCCAGATGCAGATTAAATGGGAGAAGGGGGAGATATGGAGGCTGAGAGGGGGAAGGTGAGCACAGGGGAACTGGGGTGCAGGTGGGCATAGGTGGGCGGGGCTCAGCAGGTCCCCCAGGCCGGGGAAGGGGTGCAGGGTATTGTGTTCTAGCCTCGTGTGGAGGGACCTTCGCCAGATGTAAGCGGGCTGATTCCTGTCCTGGAGGCGGGGCGGCCCGAGCCGGTGGAGCAGGCGAGGCGCGCCACTCACCGGGGCGGAGCACGTGGCCGTGGCTCGCTCAGCTGGGAGTGGTGTCAATGAGGGGGCGGGGCTCGGTCCGGCTCAGTCTTTTGCTTTCCCGCGAGCCAAGCTGCCCGGCCGGGTTCTGCCCAGCAATCAGTGACACGAGGGGATCTGTGTGTTGCTATTGGCTAAGACGTCCCTGCTCATGGCGCTCAGGATCCCAAGATAGTAACTTGCCATGGCCTGTGGGCTGGGGGAAACCAGGGACCGGATCAGGCCGGGGCGAGGGGCCGGTTCCGACCAGACCGAGGCCAGGCGAGATGTCCCTGGCCCTGCGCCTCCTGCTGCTTGGGGCTATGGCCATCCCAGGGGGCCAGGCTGGTGAGTGGGCTCAGACGGAGGCTGGATGGACAGTGGCTCTGGCCTACTCACCGCGCATGGGTCCTGGATCGGGGCTGCCACGTGGCCATAGGGACCGGCCAGGATCGGGCGCCTTGGTCCGGATGCGGCGCTGTCCTGGCCGCGGTCAGTGGGTTTGTCACAGTCCCAGTGGTGGAGCATGGTCCGCGTCCACCACGGGACGGGACACAGAAACCAGGCCCGTGGGGATGATCAGGAGTTAAAATGATTTCAGGGGCTGTTAATAAGTGTCCGGTCCGGATGTGGCCCAGGGGCGGCTATTGTGGGGATCCCCCGGACCAAGCGCTGCCCAGCCTGTTTCATACTGCAGGGTCTCAGGATGGGCCCGGGCTTTGGCTAGAAGCTGGTGAGAGGAAGAAAATTCCTCCTTTCCCCAGACACACAAGGGTTCAGTGATGGGAAAGGGTCCTGGGGCCTCACTGAGCATCAGCGGTGCGCAGGAGGCTCTTGCTGCTGGTTTGAACCCCAGTGTCTGAATGTGGCTTGGGCTGCGTCCAGCTGAGCTGTGCCACTGTAACATTCAGGTGGGCTAGAGTTTAGCACACTTTGCCTTTCTCCCATTTAACCCAATTCCTAAGGAGAAGCAGCTGGAGACACAGGTTGACATCATATACCTCGACTTTAGCAAGGCTTTTGATACGGTTTCCCACAGCATTATCGTCGGCAAGTTAAGGAAGTATGGGTTGGACGAGTGGACCATAAGGTGGATAGAAAACTGGCTAGATCAACAGGCTCAGCGGATAGGAATCAATGGCTTGATGTCTAGTTGGCAACCAGTAATGAGTGGAGAGCCCCAGGGGTTGGTCCTGGGGCCAGTTCTGTTCAACATCTTCATTAATGATCTTGATGATGGGATAGATTGCGTGCTTAGTAAATTCACGGATGACACCAAGCTGGGGGGAATGGTAGATACTCTAGAGGGCAGGGACAGGATCCAGGGAGACTTGGATAAATTGGAACACTGGGCTGAAAGAGACCTCATGAGGTTCAACAAAGACAAGTGCAAAGTCCTGCACTCATGACGGAAAAAAAATCCCATGCACTGCTACAGGCTGGGGACCGATTGGCTAAGTAGCAGCGCTGTAGAAAAGGACCTGGGGGTTATGATGGATGGGAAGATGAATATGAGCCAACAGTGTGCTCTTGTTGCCAAAAAGGCCAATGGCATATTGGGCTGCATCAGTAGGAGTATTGCCAGCAGATCGAGGGATATGATAATTCCCCTCTATTTGGTACTGGTCAGGCCGCATCTGGAATACTGTGTCCAGTTTTGGGCTCCCCACTACAGAAAGGATGTGGACAAATTAGAAAGAGTCCAGCGGAGGGCAACAAAAATGATTAGGGGGCTGGGACACATGACTTATGAGGAGAGACTGAAGGAACTAGGCTTATTTAGTCTACAGAAGAGAAGACTGAGGGGAGATTTGATAGCAACCTTCAACTACTTGAAGAGGTGCACCAAAGAGGAGGGAGCTAGGCTGTTCTCGATGGTAACAGAGGACAGAACAAGGAGCAATGGTTTCAAATTACAGCTGGGGAGGTTGAGGTTGAATATTAGGAAAAACTTTCTCACTAGGAGGGTGGTGAAGCATTGGAATGGGCTATCTAGGGAGGTGGTGGAATCTCCATCTTTGGAGATTTTTAAGGCCCAATTAAACAAAACCCTGACCGGGGTGATTTAGTGGGAGTGGTCCTGCTTTTTATCGGGGGGGTTGGACTAGATGACCTCGTGAGATCCCTTCCATCCCTATTATTCTATGATTCTTGATGGTCTCTGTGATCAGTGGGCCTGTATGTCCTGGGGTAAATTACTTTGGTTTGATCACCTTGAGCTTCTCTGGGGACTTTTGGGAGATTTGCGAAGAGCTGATTATCTCTGGTCGTGGTGATCTTTCAGAAATGAAAGGGTGACAGCATGTATACTGTAATGTGTTAGGGAGTTGGCCCAGCCTGGTGTTGTTCTTCCTCATGTGTGAGATGTCTTTTTTTGCAATTTGATCAAGTGGGAAGTCAGTGAGAGGGAGGAGAACAGAGGCAAAATACACATGTAAATATCTACAGAAGTGGAATCCGCCGATTCTTATGCAATTCTCATAGACTCATAGACATTAAGGTCAGAAGGAACCAGTACAATAATCTAATCTGACCTCCTGCAAAATGCAGGCCTCAAGACCTCACCCACTCACTCCAGCAATAGGCCACCAACCTATGACTGAGTTATTTACCTCCTTAAATCATGATTTAAGGACTTTAAGATACAGAAAATTCATCGGTAGGTGAGCCATGCCCTGTGCTACAGAGGAAGGAGAAAACCCCCCAGAGCCCAGGCCAATCAGCCCTGGGGGAAAATTCCTTCCCAACCCCAAATATGGCGATCAGTTAAACCCTGAGCACATGGGTAAGTCTCAACAGCCAGTTACCCAAGAAACAATTCTCTGTAATAACTCAGAACCCACCCCATGTACTCTCCCCTCTTAGGCCACTTGTATATCCACCACACGTAGCCAAATATTAGTCAATTTCCAATTTCTAATCATATCATCCCCTCCATAAATTTATCAAGCTCAGTTTTGAAAGCAGTTATGGTTTTTGCCCCCACAACTCCCCTTTGGAAGGCTATTCCAGAACTTCACTCCTCTAATGGTTAGAAACCTGCATCTAATTTCAAGTCTAAATTTCTTGATGGACAGTTTATAACCATTTGTTCTGGTGTCCACATTGATGCTGTACTCAAATAGTTCTTCTCCCTCTCTGATATTAATCCCTCTAATGTATTTATAGAGAGCAATCATATCCCCCCTCAACCTTCTCTTGGTTAGGCTAAACAAGCCAAGCTTCTGGAGTCTCCACTCATAGGGCAGGTTTTCCACTCCACAGACCATCCTTGTAACCCTTCTCTGCACCTGTTCCAATTTGAATTCATCCTTTTTAAACATGGGGGACCAGAACTGCACACAATATTCCAGATGGGGTCTCACTAGTGCCTTGTACAGCGGCACTAACACCTCCCTCTCTCTACTCGAAATACCTCTCCTGATACATCCTAGAACAGCATTAGCTTTTTTCATGGCCACATCACATTAGTGGCTCATAGTCATCCTATGATCAACCAGTACTCCCAGATCCTTCTCCTCCTCCGTCCGTTCCAACTGATGCATCCCCAGCTTATAGGAAATATGCTTGTTAACCACTGCTTCAAGGTCAAGGGCTTTGGAGAGTCTCTTTTCTATTGCAGTTTGGCAATGTTACATAGGTATTCATCACCCAAACTGTTCCTCAAATAGGTCTTAATTTGACAAAGACACGAAAATGTCCATTCACTGCCTGCATTTGATGGAGGTGTGGTGAGGGCAATAGCACACAATCAATAGAGTTCACTGAAAGACATTTTCAGTTCTTCAAGAAGATTAAACACTTGGTTCATTGTGGCAAATTTTACTTCTCTCTCACATTCATACCTCTTTAGAACTTTTGGAAATATTCTCAGTTCTGCTTCAAATCCATCCATATCACTATTGTAATGTCTTGCAAATGGTCTGAGTTTCTCTGAATCAAGAAGGTAATGGTACTTTGGATTGAATGCACTGACCCCATTTAAAACATGGGCGTTGTCTGTAAATCGTCATTTAAGTTCACTTATGGTGCGATCAGAAATGGGAAGGAACACCTTTACTTTAAAATCATGGTCAGTTTTTGGAAGCATACTTTCTGCTGTGTTGAGTTCAGTAACATAGCTTTGAAATTTTGGGGGCATACAGCAGATTCTCTTTTCTTTATTTTCATTTTGATGGAATTTTTGTCTGCAATAATCTTTACATCAGCCATAACAGATCTTGCAGTTTATCAATCAAAGGATTAAGAAGGAAGCAAGCTTGAGCCTCATCACAATCTGATTTTTGCAAGTAATCTGATACCACTTTAAGTTCAAGAAGCACTTCACTAAAAAGATTCAGACAAAACACAAAGCAAAAGTTTATCTGGTTTAGAATGCCACCACGTGCCTCTACATTTCTTTCAGAATTCGATTAATTGCAGATTATACTCAGAAGCAATAAAATTACTGAAAGTGTTGTTTTAACAGCTAAGCATGATGCAATCTGACATACCCAGTGACAGTCTGACAGTTTCTTCAGTAATTCTACTCCCAGTTTCTTTTTGCAATTCAGTGAAACGTGAATGCACAGTGAAACGTGATAGAAGCCTATATAGTTGTTGAAGGAGAGTAAAGAAATTTGCAACATCTATGTTTTTAGAGTCATCAACAATTGTTAAGTTCAACCTGTGGTTGTAACAATGAACATAGATAGCTTGTAATGCCTCTTCCAGAAACTGTTCTTGCACACCATTCAGTGCTCCACTCATTACACTGGCACCATCAGAGGTTTGTGCTATGCAGGTTTTTATATCTATGCCACAACATGCCAAGGTGTTCTTTATTTAACTCATTAGTGAAATAGGATCCAGTGAATGACACGGACGAAAGCCAACAAATCGTTCAAATATATTGCCTCTGTAGCAATAACGGAGGACCACTGAAATTTGTTCATGCTTACGTATGTCCTTTGTTTCATTTCATCGGCAATTAATGCAAAAAACCCAGCTTCTTTGACTTCTTGGGAAATTGACTCTAGAACCGTTCTGCTCAGAGGAGGCTTTTGGGGTAAGCGAGGCAGGCGGCCGCCCAGGGCCCCGAGCACTAAGGGGCCCTGCTGCCTGCTTCTCCTAACTCAAAAACTGTGACGTGGCTGCCGCAGTCGGCACCACATCTGAGCACTCTGACTCAGGAGCTGAGACAGTAAGTGGGAGGAGTTCAACTGTAGCCACATGGCCCTTTCCCACAAAGCTTCTCAGCAGGCAGAACATGTGCTGTTGGTCCGAGGCAGCTGAGCTTGTGCGCTTGGAGGGTAAGGCACCAAGTACCTGCTTCAGCCCTCGCTGGTCTCCTGATGCTGTGCTCCTGGCACTTCACTGAGCTGGCTGTTGCCCGTTACCCTTCCAGCTTGGCTGTGCAGGGGGGCACGGTGCTTCCAGATAGGGCATTTCTCCCCATGGCTCGCCCAGGAAATCTGAGCTCAGCATCTGTGTGAAAAGTTGCTCTTCTCGGCCGGAGCTGAGCTCTCTCCCCTCCCTCCAGCTCCTCTGCTTGCGAATACCCCTGCAGGGCAGTGCAGGGCTGTGAAGGGCTGGGATCACACGACACAGTACTGAGCGTGTCTCTGGTGGGGCTGCACGCAATGTGCTTCCCCGGCCAGCACCTGAGCGGGGTGATCTGGGCTGCGCTCTGCCCCAGCTGGGAGTCTCCTGGGAAGCTCCCTGGGACAAGGCAACAGGTTCCCCCCCGCCCAGCCTTGCCGGGGCTGTGATGTGATGAGAGGTGGGACCCGCACCAGGACTAAGCTCAGTGCTGCAGCCAGCTGGGCTGGAGATGGTAGAGATCAGGGCTGGGCAGGAAGGGCTGGAGATCAGCATGAGATGGTGCACAGACCTGAGATCCTGGCGGGGGGCTGAGATTGGCTATGGCCCAGCTCAGAGACCAAAGCGCTGGGACTGCAGGGTGCTGGGGGCATACACCTGAGATGCAGGGTCAGAACTGAGATGCGGGGGGAGACCTGAGATGGGGGGACAGACCTGAGATGGGGGGGGACAGACCTGAGATGGGGGGACAAACCTGAGTTGCAGGGACAGACCTAAGATGTGAGGGGAGACCTGAGAGGAGGGGACAGACCTGAGATGCAGGGACAGACCTGAGAGCCTGGGTGGGGGAAGAATTCTTTTTACTAAAATGGGTTAACATTTTATGAAATTTGATTTTTGTTGTTGTTGTTATTATTCCACAAAATTGTATATGTTGGAAATGTGGTTGCTCTGATGATGTGGCATTGTGTTGTGACATTCATTATTTCATTTGCAGGGTTGTATTGTAGGGTTCAGCAGGAAAGGTATTATGAAGAATAAAGAATAAAGATGAGTGGGATGGCTGCTTCAGTGAGAGCTGAGTTGGGTAATAAAAGGAAGTACATGTCAGGTGCTGGAAAAAGGTTGTCTATTAAACAGGCAGTACAAAAGCAGTCTGGTTCACTGTCCAAATTCTTAAATCAAACAGATGATATTTCATCTAGAAAAGAAACTGAAAGTTCAGGCCAAGAGTATGCACTGCATGCCAGCAGAACCGATGCAGTGACCTTGAAAAGTGAAATGAGTTGTGAAGACTTTTCAGGTAAAATTCAAGATGCTAATATTCTTCTCAGTGACACTCTCATGCCAGAGCTATTGTCTCCATTTCCTCCAATCCAAACTGAAACGATAGGTGAGACATCAGTAGAGTCCAACAATTGGGATGATCCCGGAGAATGGAAAATGCCATTAAATCATAGCAATTTAATGTATGTAATTGAAAAAGGTCCAGTTCGTGTCCAGATGAATGATAACGAGTTCCCGAAAGATAGTGAGAACCGCCATTTCAGTACATTTCATTTCACTAAATTGTTGTGCAATGGAGAAAAATATGACCAGCGCTGGCTTGTTTAGTCTAAAAGCAAGGATTCTGTCATTTGCTTTGCATATAAGCTATTCTTGTCATCAGTTTCAAATATTTCCATTGCAAATCAAGGTCTATCAGATTGGAAAAACCTTAGTGTGTCTCTGAGGAAACACGGAGGTAGCAAAGATCACAAATTTGCAATCGGAAGATGGCTTGAACTGTCACAAAGATTAAAAAGTGGGAACACTATTGATAGGCTATCCCAAAAACAGCTCCAGCAAGAAAGGCTGCACTGGTGTAATGTCCTGGAAAGACTCCTGGCAATAACACAATACTTGGCATCCCATAACATGGCTTTCCACAATCATAATGATAAACTATACACTACAAACAATGGTAACTTTCTTGGGTTAAATTCCAAAGGGGTAGCCGTGTTAGTCTATTGTAGAAAGACAAAAGAGTCTTGTGGCACTTTTAAAAACTAACAGATTTATTAATTGCATGAGCTTTCGTGGGAGAAAATCATCTGACGAAGTGGGATTTTCTCCCACGAAAGCTCATGCGATTAATAAATCTGTTAGTCTTTAAAAGTGCCACAGGACTCTGTTGTCTTTCTTGGGTTAGTGGAGCTTCTGGGAAAATTCGATCCTGTTATGCAGGAACACATTAGATGCTCCTCTTCACATCATGACATCTCAGATCACTATTTGGGAGAAAATACTCAGAATGAACTCATTCAGATTATGGCTGAAAGGGTTAAACAAGAAATCTTGAAACAACTGAAGCGCGCCAGATATTACTCAATTATTCTGGATTGTACATGTGATATAAGTGGTGTGGAGCAGATGACAATGATTGTACATTATGTGTCACAGAAAGGCCAAGTGGAAGAGCATTTCCTTGGGTTTCTGCCTGTTGAAGAGACTACAGGTGAGGAGCTCACTGAGACTGTAATAACTGAACTGGAAGCCCTTGGTTTACAGCTTTCTGATCTCCGCGGCCAGGGCTATGATAATGGTTCAAATATGCGTGGAGAGCATAAAGGAGTTCAAACAAGAATCCTTCAAAGAAATCCAAGAACTTTTTTCACACCATGTGGGTGTCATAGCTGGAACTTATTGCTTGCTGATGCAGCTACCTCTTCTACAGATGCTGAAACAATGTTTGGAATACTCCAGTGTTTGTATACAGTATTCTCAGCTTCTGCTCAGCATTGGGCAAATCTCAATAGTAAGTTAAATGTCACTCTGAAACGACTTTCAAACACTAGATGGGAGTGCAGAATAGAAAGTATGAAAGCTGTTAGGTGGCAGCTAGGAGAAATATGTGAAGCATTGGAAGAGGTTTATGAAGGAAGTACAGGAGATTCAATTGTTCGGAGTGAAATTACATCACTTTTGGATGTTTTAAGATCTTTTAACTTTGTAGTATCACTTGTTGTGTGATATGACATTCTGATGAAGGTAAAGGTCTTTAGCAAGATGTGGCAATCTACTAACATGCATATGGATACATGTGTGCAACATGTGAGAGAATTCATCTTTTGGCTTGGTGTATACTGAACAACTGGGTTTCAATCTGCGCTTACAAGTACAAAGGCCTTAGCAGAGGAATTGGATATTCCCACACAGTTTAAAGAGAAACGATACAGAAGGAAGAAGATGTTTAGCTATGAAGCACAAGGTGAACCTATTTTTTGTGCTGAAGATGACTTTAAAATAAACTTTTTTCTCACTGTGATAGACACAATTGATGGCTCTGTAAAGAAACGCTTCAAGGGGCTTGAAAAACATGCCTAGATCTTTGGCTTCCTCTACAACATTTCATTGTTGCGTCATATGGCTCAGTCTGACCTTATGAAACACTGTAATGAACTTCAGCTCATGCTAACTGACAAAGACTCCAAGGATATTGATGGTGTTGAACTGTGTGAAGAGTTAGCATTTCTGTGCAGAGTTATTCCTGATGTTGCTAATGCTGCCATCTATTTAGTTGAGAATGAGCTGACTGATATCTACCCAAACACATACATAGCTCTTCACATTGTTTTAACCATACCAGGAACTGTTGCAGCTGCAGAACGCAGCTTTTCCAGGTTAAAACTGATGAAGACATTCCTATGCTCTACTATGACACAAGAGAAACTTAGTGCACTGTCCTCTCCATTGAACAAGACACGATGCTATTGGTTGACTTCCAAGACCTTATTTCTGATTTTAGCAACAGAAAGAGTAGGAAAGTGAACTTTTAGTTTTTTAAAAACTGATTTAAAAAATAAAATAAAATATATCTAAAAAAAATGCTATGCTTTTTATTATGTGGGTTTAGTTCCTATAGGGGGCCCCACAATGGGCCCTTGCCTAGGGCCCCAGATAGCCTAAGGCCACCTCTGATTCTGCTCATGATACTTAACAATTCATCTTGAATTGAATGATGTGTATACTTTGCATTGCGAGGTAAACTATCTATTTTAGACTGAACTCTGGGATCATGGTTTGCAACTAGCTGCAAGATTTCAAGAAAATATCCCCTGTTGTCACTCATCTCATCACTTTGCCAGTGTCCATGCTGAGCAATTTTTTGTTTAGAGGTGAACAAAAGAATTTCTTCAAGAGTATCCACATAATATCTGTTTTCTTTGATAAGTTCTTTGTGAGCATCACTTAATTGAGCTAAAACTGAGCCTCCCTTGCCTGTCTGTATCTCTCCCAAGCCACCATGCTGTCTTTGTGGCCTGTACTTCTGTTATGCAGCCTCAAACCTGAATCATTCTCAGTAGCCTTTTTCCAGTTGCTGTACTGCTTGTGAGTAAACACATTTTCACCACTACTTGCATCCTTTCCAGTGAAATGGCGACAAGCAAAGCAAAATACAGCATCTTCCAGTGCACTATATTCCAACCAGGAGTACAGTTTGTACCAGGCTGGATTGAAATGTTGCCATGATTTGCCAGATTTTGTTGGTGGGGAATAATTTAGCACTGGCTGTATAGCACTTTCTTGCTTATACTGTGCAATGTCTCTTGGACCAAGTAAATTATTTACATAAGTAGGTACACACACCTTGGGCAATAGACCAGCACATGGCACCCCCGGATCATTTTCCTCAGCACATTCGCCCTTACAATCGTCAGACTCACTAGTACTGCAGAATTTCTACTCCCAACAAATGCTTGCTTCATTGGACCTTTCTGAGGAACCTCCCTGTACTTCTGTGACACAGAACTTCTTTGAGGTGTTTTTTTGGCTGGATTTATTAAATACTGGTCTAAAGCTCCTGAAAATGGGCGTTTTTGCCTAGACAGCATGATAGGGCAGAAATGGGGTGGAATCACAAAGAAGAACCAAGATTTTTTCATTGCTTGGTCCTGGAAACCTCTTCTCCCTTACCAGCTTTCTGGGCTGCAGCTCTGCTTTCCTCAGCAATTTGTCTGCTCTCTCCACTTGTCTCCTGTTTGAACCCTCTCAGGACAGTTACCTTTCCTTTCTTAGCAGAAGCAGCTGAATAAAGCAG
>ML685884.1:958951-1018656 GCA_007922175.1 Pelusios castaneus | reverse complement strand
AGGGGAGGCAGTGGGAGCCTAGGAAATTGGGATGGGGGTGCCTGGGGAGTCAGTGGGAGAATAGGATGGTTTTAGGTGGTGAGCCTTGTGTGGCAGTGGGGGACTGGGTGGGTGAGGCTGTGGGAAGCCTAGTGAGGGCCTGGGGTGCCAAAAGCAGAGATTACCCAGGGCCCCATTTTGCCCAAGGCTGGCCCTGCTTCTGACAATGGTCAAGGACCTAGAAGCAAAATGCCAGGACTGGATGCTCTGTGCAGAAGGTGCTGCCAGGAGCCAGTGCTGGGGAAAGGTCCCCAGTCCAGGGGACTAGACCCCATCGCCCCCCAACCATGGCTCCCAGGTCTCCTTTGGGTGCACAGCACCTCTGACCTTGCCCTTCCCTCCCCCATCCTTCCCGTCTTCAAGATCCACATCTCATCTTGCCTCAGCCTGGCCCAGCCACCCACCTGTCACATCCCTGTCACTGCTGCTACCCTCTCATCCCCCCTGAAGCTGGACCAGCCACACTGCTCAGCCTGGCCTTTCAGCATAGACTGCTAGGTGCGTAGGACTGAAAGGGTGGGCCCCCGGCACCCCCAGGAATGCCCACTAATCCTGCATTGACCCCCTTTTTGGGACTGTGATGTGTTTGGTACACAGGAGGCCTGGTGAGGTATCCTTTGAAACCTTATGTGATGCTGTCAGGATTTAGGGGACCATTTATGATACTATTTCATATTAATAATTTATAATTGCTATAATCCATAGGAACTATATCATGTTTGGTATCAATAAGAAGGTTGTAACTTGCTAGAAATGATTATTTTGTCTATGTGTCCCTATCATATCCGTATGAGAGGATATGAATGTATTAGTTGTATCTGTATTCCAAACTGTGTGATTCTGAGAAACACTCCAGACTGCAGGTCTGCAGCCATTGTCTCCTTAATGGCCCATTAATGGAGGCACAGGTACAATGGGCCTGGAGAGAAACCCGCCCGATGAGTCACCCAGACTGGCCATGTGACTCAGCTCCATTTTGATTGGAAAGAACTGCACACAGCATGGAGAAGGCCAGAGGTGATAAAAGGCAGCAGCCCTGACTCCCTCTGGTCTCAAGTCCCCAGTCTACAGCCAACACCCATCTCTGGAACTATTCCTCTGCGACTGGACAAACGATTGAGGCCCACCTGGGTGCTGGGTGTTTACCAGAGAACCAAGCCTGCAAACTCCAGAGGAACAAACCTGCAAACTGCTTTACATGAACTTTAAATTATCGGTATGTATGTGATTCACTTTGACTCTTTAACATCTCTCATATTTGGTTTCTTTTCTCTTATATTAAACCTTTAGTTGTAGCTGCTAAAGGATTGGCTATCAGTGTGGTATTTTGGGTAAGATCCAAACCTATTTTGTTCTGTGTGATGTTGCTGGCCCTTTGGGGTCAGGAGAACCTATATCTTTAAGGGACCGTGTGGCTAGGTGGGAGCCAGAGGAGCTGGAGTGCAATAAAGGGGGCTGTTTCTATTTTGGGCAGAGGTCTTGGTACCATGTGTGGGGAACCAGAAGCCTGGTTGTGACTGATAGGGAGACTGGTTTAAGTACCACCCATCAGTGTTTGGGGAGTTTAGCCCCTTGTTTTGCAGCTTGCCCTGATCTTTATATGTCCAGGAGGTTATCCCAGGAGGCCCCGGTCACACCTTATAATCTGCTGGGCCTTGGTGTGCCGCTGGAATGGGGGTGTCATCGCCATACGTGGTGTGATGAGGTGTTGCTGTGTGATTGTTACTGAAACATGTTGTGGTTCTGGGGACGCCTGCAGACCAGCCCCTCAGGGTTAGCAAAGAGCATAGCATGGATGCCAGGACGCTGTGAGCTGCTTCAACAAAGTTTCACCAGCCGGGAGCTGTGACTGAGAAATTTACCATTCACCTGCTGGCTACTCCTCTCTGCCAAAGGACTGCCTCACCCATGGCTCAAGCAAAGCCTAAAATCAGAGAGAAAGGCCTCTGGTCACCCTCCACCCCCCCATCTCTGCCCCAGCTGCACAAACATTTGAAGACAAAGATCCATGGCTGAATAGGGTGGGGTGGCCCCTGGCTGAGAACAGCCAGCCTATGAAAAGTATTGCAGCTTCCGGGAGACAGTCCGCTTTGGTTGTAGAGTTGTTAGCCTTGGAAAGCTCAGGAATTAGACTGCGGCCTGGTCATTTTATTTTCTTTTGTAACTAATTGTGACAGCTATGTCTGTATCACTTACAATCACTTCATGTCCATCTTTGTAGAGTTAATGGCTTGTTTTAATATTTTATCTAAACCAGTGAACTGAAATGTCTGGGGAATCGCATCATCTAGTCACATCCAGTCTATTGCAATCGCATCATCGCATCCAGTCACCTGCAGTTATCTCTAGATCATCCTTGACAGTTGTTTGTCTAACCAGCTCTTACTAATCTCCAGTGATGGCGTGACGTTCCCCTCCTGTTATCTGGGCTGGTGGGCAGCTGTGTAAACTCAATTCTCCACTCCTGGGCCCCGACTTACCCTGCTTTGCTGTGTGAACCTCCACTCCTGGGTCAGCTCACGCCCAGCCTCCTGTGTGTAATTGGTCCCTCACCCAGTGGAGGAGTGCTCCGGCTAACCACTCATGAGATGGTCCCCCAGCAAACACCCCCAGACCCAGATGCAACCCCAGGAACTGCCATCTTGCAGGGTTCAGTGTTGCCCACTGCATCCTGTAAGCTCATTTACACTTGTCTGTCAATTTAGCTAACAAATTGCTCTGTCACGCCCAGTGACACCCTCAATCCACATGCACTGCTTCAGATAAAACAAACCTAAATTTACTGACTACAGTAAGGTTTTAAGTGATTCTTAGTCAGAAAATTATAAATCAAAGGATTGTTAAGTCAAGGAGTTTTATCATAATCAAAAGAAGAAAATTCACTTCCTAAACTAAGGTACCTGTTCCAGTCTATGTTCAACTTATTGCTCAGGTTGGCTGCAATGTGTTTTGCAGCCAGATTCTCCCATCTCCCTGTGGGTAAGTGCCAGACCTTGATGTTGCTTGAGAGCCAGATTCCAGGAGCGAGCCTCAGACAAAGGTGTCTCTTTCTTTTAACAAGTTTCCTTGACATCCTCTGAGGATAGGTGATTGTCCATGTCCAGCAATGGTGTGATCTTTCCCTCCTGAGCGAAGGTGCTTAGATTCCATTTGTTCTTGTATGCATGCCTCTGTGGGGCATGGAACCACTGCTCTGTTTCATTTGGAGTCAGGACTTAGCAAAGTTTCATATCTGTACACAAGTATGATGTTGCAGGAAACATGCTACCATAACAGTAATGTTCAGCATGCCATGAGCATTCCAAAAACCCCTGACATGACATGCTTTGTATTAGACTGTACACAGTTACCCTGTAAGGATGAACATAAGTGATACACAGATCACACCACAAAGGTATATGTGGGGTGCAGCATGTCACAGATAGAGATTCCACAATCTCCCTAGGCAATTTATTCTAGTTATGAATTTCTTCCTAATATCCAACCTAACCCATCTTTCCTGCCATGTAAGCCCATTGCTTCTTGTCCTATCCTTGCTGGTTAAGGAGAATAATTTTTCTCCCTCATCCTTGTAACAACCTTTTATATACTTGAAACTGATATCATGTCTCCCCTCAGTCTTCTCTTCTCCAAACTAAACGAACCCAGTTTTTTAGTCTTCTCTCTTGGATTAGAAAACTTGACATTTAATCATTTTGTTGCTCTTCTTCAGACTTTCTCCAGTTTGTCCACATCTTTCCTGAAATGAGGCGCCCAGAACTAGACACAATACTCCAGCTGAGGCCTAATCAGTGCAGAGAAGAGCGGAAGAATTACTTCTGTCTTGCTCACAATGCTCCTGTAAATGCATCCCACAATGAGGTTTGCTTTTTCGCAACAGCGTCACATTTAGCTTGTGATCCACTCTGACCCTTAGGTGCTTTCCTTAGAACCCTGTCCTAGCCAGTCACTTCTTACTTTGTGTGTGTGCGACTGATGGTTCCTTCCCAAGTGGAGCACTTTGCATTTGTCCTTATTGAATTTCATCTCGTTTACTTCAAAGCATTTACTGGTGTGTCCAGATCATACTGAATTTTAATCCTGTCCTCAAAAGTGCTTGCACCTCCTTCCAGCTTGGTATCATCCATAAGTGTGCTCTGTGTGCCATCGCCCATAAGTGTACTCTCTCTCTGTGATCATTGATGATACTGAGGGGGCTGGAGGCACACATTTGTCGGCCTCCTGGAAGGTGAGCTGTCTGCCAGGGGCCCATCTCACAGACGTTACAGAGGTCTGGCAAGGACCATCTGGCCCTCAGACTATTTAAGCAGACATGTCAAGTCACACTCATTGAGCGTGCAACTTTCTCTATGGTTTGCTCTCTTCAAATTCATTCAATTCACTGTAATTACTATCTTTAATTTTGCATTAATTTAATGGTGTTGCCTGTTGGCTTGTGTGTTTGTCTTGGCCTACACTGTCGGTTGTTTTTGGCAGCAGTATCGGAGATATGCAAATTACTTAAAATACCTTGTGTATCTCCCTTTCACTTTCAAACATCTACTTACTGCAGTGTCTTCAATGCACTGAGTCAACAGGAAATGACCTCCTATTGACTCAGTGCTACTCCACTTGAGGGGGTGGTCTTCAGGGATTGACTTCCCAATATACTAAGCGGGTCTTCACAGATCTGCTCAGTCAATCAGGAAGATTGATCTGATGGTGGTGAATTTGCCATCATCAGTGAAGATAAACCCTCTCTGCAATCTTTTCCTATGCTCTGTCAGGAGAATTTGATAGTACTGCCCAGACTGAGACAAAGAAGTGGGACACACACCTTACATAGTTTCCAACAGCGGTTTGTTACTTTCCCTTGTCTTTGATATTTTGAACAAAACCAGTCTATGTTGTTATGATGTTGTTAAGTAGGAGAGACATGAACCACTGAATCGTGACTTGATGGTATATCACCGAGAAGGGTGAAGTCAGCTAAATCGGTTTGAGATGCATTCTCAGAACAGGTATGATCTGATAGCAACTTGTCAACATTCTGCCACCAAGCCAGGCCATCCACTGTCTAGATAGAGTAGGAAATAGGTCCTGTGTTGGCGATGACTATTGCTGGAACCCATTTATCTCCTGAAGCATAGTTTCAAGTGAGGACAGGCTGGCCAATTGTGAATGTGCGGTCCTTCGTTCTCTGTGCACATCTGATGACCTCGTCCTGCTGTTGGCGTTGAACCACTTGCCGTGTTTCTTGTGGTTTCAACATAGAATCATAGAATAATAGGGATGGAAGGGACCTCACGAGGTTATCTAGTCCAACTCCCTGCTAAAAAGCAGGACCACTCCCACTAAGTCACCCCAGCCAGGGTTTTGTCTAATCGGGCCTTAAAAATCTCCAAAGATGGAGATTCTACCACCTCCCTAGGTAGCCCATTCCAATGCTTCACCTCCTAGTGAGAAAGTTTTTCCTAATATCCAACCTTGACCTCCCCAGCTGTAATTTGAAACCATTGCTCCTTGTTCTGTCCTCTCTTACCATTGAGAACAGCCCAGCTCCCTCCTCTTTGGAGCACCCCTTCAAGTAGTTGAAGGTTGCTATCAAATCTCCCCTCAGTCTCCTCTTCTGCAGACTAAATAAGCCTCCTTCCTTCAGTCTCTCCTCATAAGTCATGTGCCCCAGCCCCCTAATCATTTTTGTTGCCCTCCGCTGGATTCTTTCTAATTTGTCCACATCCTTTCTGTAGTGGGGAGCCCAAAACTGGACACAGTATTCCAGATGTGGCCTGACCAGTGTCAAATAGAGGGGAATTATCACATCCCTCGATCTGCTGGCAATACTCCTACTGATGCAGCCTAATATGCCATTGGCCTTTTTGGCAACAAGGGCACACTGGTCGCTCATATTCATCTTCCCATCCACCATAACCCCCAGGTCCTTTTCTACAGTGCTGCTACTTAGCCGATCGATCCCCATCCTGTAGCAGTGCATGGGATTTTTTCGTCATAAGTGCAGGACTTTGCACTTGTCCTTGTTGAACCTCATGAGCTTTTTTTCAGCCCAGTGTTCCAATTTGTCCAAGTCTCCCTGGATCCTGTCCCTGCCCTCCAGAGTATCTACCATTCCCCCCAACTTGGTGTCATCTGCGAACTTACTAAGCACGCAGTCTATTCCATCATCAAGATCATTAATGAAGATGTTGAATAGAACCGGCCCCAGGACCGACCCCTGGGGCACTCCACTTGTTACCGCTTGCCAACCAGACATCGAGCCATTGATTCCTACCCGCTGAGCCCATTGATCTAGCCAGTTTTCTATCCACCTTACGGTCCACTCATCCAACCCACACTTCCTTAACTTGCCGATGAGAATGCTGTGGGAAACCGTATCTAAAGCCTTGCTAAAGTCAAGCTATACCACGTCAATGGCTCTTCCCTCATCCACAAATCCAGTCATCTCATCATAGAAGGAAATCAGGTTGGTCAGGCGTGATTTGCCCTTGGTGAATCCATGTTGACTGTTCCTGATCACTCTATTTTCCTGCAAATGTTTCAGATTCTTTCCTGGCCTGAATCTCGAAGGGCCACTAGTAATGGTAGTCTTGAAAGACCATCTGCATTGCAATGCAAAAAGGATTTCCTATGCTTGATCTCGTACGTATATCCAGAAAGTATCAATGCCCATCATTGCATATAACTAACAGCCAAAGATGGAATGCCTGTGTGTGGTCCCAGAATCGATGTTAGGGGTTAATGGTCAGTGAGGAGTACAAATTTCTACCCAAACAGGTACTGGTGAAATTTCCGGACACCAGAAACAATTCCCAGTGCCTCACGTTCAATTTGGGCATAATTAGTCTCTGCCTTGGTCAAGGTGTGTGAAGCAAAAGCAATGGGCCTTTCTTCTCCTGAAGGCTTAATGTGGGACAGTACGGCCCCAACTCCATAAAAGGAGGCATTGCAGGTTAGCTGTAGAGGTAAGGACAGATCGAAGTGTGTCAGAACCCTTGAATTAGTCAATGCGAGTTGAGGCATCACAGGCTTCAGTCCAGTTCCAGTTCTTGTTTGACCCAAGGAGCTCATGTAAGGGTTTCAGAAGCGTTGCTAACTGTGGAATAAACTTGCCATAATAGTTCAGTAACCCTAAAAAAGAGCAAAGTTGGCTCACGTTCTGATGCAGTGGCACCTCCACGACTGCCTTCATCTTGGCTGGAGACTTATGAAGGCCAGCAGCATCAATTATATGTCCCAAATATTCAACAGAGGGCCAAAAGAATTCACATTTGTCTTGGCGAATGCGTAGGCCGTATTCCTCCAGTCTTTGTAGGGTAGCTCTTAAGTTCGTAAGGTGCTCCTATTCATTCTTGCCGGTGACCAGGATGTTGTCAAGATAGCAATGTACTCCCAATAAGCCACTCAGGATCTGGTCCATGGCCCTCTGGAACAAAGCTGGGGCTGAAGTAATCCCAAAAGGCAAGCGACAGTATCTGTACAGCCCCCTGTGCATTACAATAGTCAACAACTCTTGAGATTCTTCTTCAACATGCATCTGTAAAAACATTTGTCTCAAATCAATCTTGCTGAATTTTTGTCCCCCAGCCAAACCCAAGAAGAGGTCTTCGATGCGGGGACGGGGTATTGTTCTGCATGTAACATGGTTTAACAGTAACTGTAAAATCTTCACAAATCCAAATAGAGCCATCTTTCTTCACTATTGGGACGATTGGTGTTGCCCACTGGCTGCGAGTGACTGGCACTAAGGCTCCCTCGCTCCATATCTGCTTCAACCTTGTATCTGATTGCAAATGGCACCGGTCTGGCCTTCAAACATTTTGGCTGGCAATCAGGTTTAATATTTAACTTCACAGTGATTCCTTTTATGCTGCCTAAGTCCTCTCTGAAAACAGCAGCATGTTTCGCTGGTATCATTGCCAGGTTGATTTCTTCTTCAGTCAATTGATTCATTTCTGCCCAGTTGAGTTGGATCTTCCTAATCCAAGACCATCCCATTAAGGCTGGGTAATTGCCTTTCACCACAAACAGTGGTAGCCTTGTTGCGTGTCCACTGAGCTCTACTTTCACACCAATAGTACCCAACTGGGGTACAGCCTCTCCTGTGTATGTCTTCAAAACAACTGTCATCTGTTTAAGTGGCAGATGTCTAAAGTCTTTCTCATACACAATGTTGGAAAATTATGAAACAGCTGCACCAGTGTCCAGTTCCATGAGTACAGGTTTAGTATGCACCAGAGGTATCACCCAGAATTTGCAAGGGCCAGCTGTTATAGACAAAACATGAAGTGACTCTTCCTCTTCAGAATGGGTGTCGCTATGATCACCTTCTGCCTGTTCTACTGCATGTAGAATTTCTCTCTTGTTCCATTGGACCGCCTGCTCATTGTTCTCTGGTCTGCCTTTTTTGCTTGGCTCAGTCCTCTTTTGTTTGTAGTCCCGTTCAATGTGTTCTTTCTTGCCACATCATCGACATACTAGTTCCTTACATCAGCATTCTGATACAGAATGACCCGGTTTTCCACACCGGTGACATTCCCGCCTTCCCAGAGGCTGAGTGGTAGGTTCTTTGGATACCTTATGCATCCCTTCTTTCGCCCTGATTAGTTGCATCTACTGCGTGGCCTGTTCCATAGAATCTGCAATGTCAGTGGCTTTCTGCAAGGTAAGCTGGGCTTCAGTTAGCAGGCATTTCATTGTTGATTCACAGTGCAGACCACACACTAACCTGTCAAGTAGCATTTCATCTAACATGTTCTTGAAATTGCAGTGTTCCGCCAGCTCCCATAGAGCTGCTACGAATTCTGCAACGGATTCATCTTCACCTTGATTGCTGTGATAGAACCAGTATCTCTCTGCCATTACCAGTGGTTTTGGGGAAAAATATGGTCCCAGAACTTCCACAAGAGCATCATACAATTTTGCCTCGGGTGTCTTCGGATAAAGCAAGTTACATAGAAAATTATAGGTCTTAGCTCCTATAATTGTCAAGAAAACAGGTACTTTCTTTTCATCACGTATATCATTCGCTACCATGAATTTCTGAAAGTGTGCTATATACAATTTCCATGTGGAGGTGTGTGATGCTATTTCGATTTAGGGGACCATTTGTGATATTATTTTGTATTAATATCTCATAATTGCTATAATCCATAGGAACTATGTCATGTTTGGTATCAATATAAGTGTAGTAATTTGCTGGGATGATTATATGGATTATGTATAGGAACTGCAGCTGTATTAGAAGTTAGGAATATGTTCATTATATCTATATATCAGCCTGTATGATTCTGGGAAACTCCCCAGACTGTGTCTACAGCCATTGTTTCCTTAATGGCCCATTAAGGAAGCTCCCAGGTACAAAGGGCCCAGGGAGAAACCTGTTGCGCTATAAGGACTTGAACATGTGACTCAACTCCATTTTGATTGGAAAGAACTCCACACAGCATGGAGAAGGCCAGAGGTGATAAAAGGCAGCAGCCCTGACTCCATCTTGTCTCCAGTCCCCCAGTCTACAGCCAACACCCATCGCTGGAACTATTCCTCTGCGACTGGACAAAGGACTGAGGCCCACCCAGTTGCTGGGTGTTTACCAGAGGAACAAGCCTGCAAACTCCAGAGGAGTAAGCCTGCAAACTGCTTTACATGGACACTAAATCATTTGTATGTATGTGATTCACTTTGACCCTTTAACATCTCTCATATTTTGCTTCTTTTCTTTTTATATTAAACCTTTAGTTGTAGTTACTAAAGGATTGACTATCAGTGTGGTATTTTGGGTAAGATCCAAACCTATATTGTTCTGTGTGATGTGGCTGGCCCTTTGGGGTCAGGAGAACCTATTTCTTTAAGGAACTGTGCGGCTAGGTGGGAGCCAGAGGAGCTGGAGTGCAAAAAAGGGGACTGTGTTTCTATTTTGGGCAGATTTCTTGGTACCGGTTTGAGGAACCAGAAGCCTGGTTATGACTGATAGGGAGACTGGTTTAAGTACCACCCATCAGTGTGTGGGGAGTTTGGCTCCCAGTTTTGCAGCTTGCCCTGATTTTTGCACGTCCAGGACGGTATCCCAGGAGGCCCGGTCACATTGGTGTAGTCTTGGCAGGATCCACAGAACCAGAACATTTAGGTGTTGGATCAGGACCCCACACTATTCTTAAATTTTAATATTTAATACTGAGAGTGTTAAAGGTAAAGTGGTCACAATGAGTGAGCAGCAGTCATATAAATCTATGAGCGCAAGAGAGCTCCAACTGCTATGTAAAGAGAGAAAAATAACCCTTAAGGGGAATGTCTCAGAGCAGAGAATGAGAGATCTGCTTATGGAGAATGATCAGAGGACAGGAGCTGTGTCTGATTCTGACTAGAGAGCAGCTGGTGCAGTAGAGAGTAAGCAGCCAGACCCAGATGATGACCAGCATCTTTGAAGGGAAAAAGGCCTGATGGAGCTTCACTTGTTGGAACAGCAAAAAATGCGGGAGATGGATGAAAGGGATCAACAGCAAAAAGAGGCTGTTGAGGAGAGAGTTCGTCGAGGGAGGATGGAGGAAATGCAGATACAATTGGAAATGTCCAGGATCCAGCTCCAGATTGAGGAAGGCCAGAAGGGTCTGCCTTCAGCTGGAAGTTCCTTGACTTCTTCCATCAAAGAGTGGGAAAGGATCTGTCCCCCTTACAAAGACAACGAGGATATTGAGGGATTTTTATGTATTTTTAAAAGACTCTGTGAGGGTCATAAAATTCCTGATGAGAAAAGGATGCCTGTTCTCCTCACCAGACTGTCCGAAAGGGCCAGAGATGGTATTTAATTATATGGAATTAAATGATTCATTGGATTATGTAAAGTTTAAGGAAATGATATTGCGTAGGTTGGTGGCCTATTGCAGGAGTGGATGGGTGAGGTCTTGAGGCCTGCATTTTGCAGGAGGTCAGACTAGATGATCGTACTGGTCCCTTCTGACCTTAAAGTCTATGAGTCTAAGGTTTAAAATTACTCCTGAGTATTACTGACTGAAATTTAGGAATTATAGGCCTGCCTGTTAATGTTACCTATACTGAAACTGCTCACAAGCTACTTGGGTATTTGAAAAGATGGATTATGGGGGAGGGGGCCCAGTGTAGTTATGATAAACTTCTTGATCTAATTGCTAAGGAGCTACTCCTGGAAATAGCACCCCACTATATCAAGGCGGCCATGCTTGATAGAGACCCCAATACCATTTTGGAGGCAGCACAAATTGGATGGAGGGATACTGCCTCCAAAATCACCGTAGTTAAGAGGGAACTGATCTGAGAGGAAAATTATTTGCCATGTCAAAGTGTGGACTTGGTGGTACTGTCAGAATATAGGGTGAAGGTGCACTTGACTAAGATCCATTTAGAGTGGGAAGACTTTAGGGGAGACATGGTGGTTGGAGTTCCAGAACTTCTCCCGGCGGAAGTGCTGGTAGAGAATGATATTGTGATTAATGGTAGCAGTGTAAATGTTGTAACCAGATGGCAGGGAAAATATGGTCCTGATACGAATGGCCTATCCAGTGAGCCTGAAGGAAGTGGGGAACAAGAAAGGAACTCCCCTCAGACAGTGCCCACCGAGGTTGGGTTGGATGGCCCAATGGGCCCCTGAATCTAAGAGGAATACAGAGGGAGTTTGTTAAGGCTCAGCAAGAGGATGCTTCCTTGGAGAGGGCCAGAATGAGGCTCGAAGCCTGGCCCCAGCTGAAGAGGGGGCAGGCAGACTTTTTGTGCAGGAGGGTCTGCTGTACCGAGAACCCCTTAAAGGGAAAAGGCCGTCATTTAATGGGAATTGCAAGCAGCTTGTAGTACCTGAGGGATATAGAAGTGAGCTATTAAAGCTGGCGCACGATGGCCCCTTTGCAGGACATCTGGGCATAGAAAAGACTTATGAAAGGCTGAAGCAGAATTGCTTTTGGCTGCCCCATATCATCCTGAGACTAATGGTTTGGTAGAGAGATTTAATGGGACGTTGAAATCAATGCTGAAGATATACGTGGACCGACGTCAGAATGACTGGAATGTCTGGCTGCCTTTTTTGCTGTATGCATACAGGAGCATACCCCAGAAGTCCACAGGGTGTGCTCCTTTTGAGCTGCTTTATGGGAGGCAGGTAAGGGGACCCTTGGATCTGGTTCGTGATTCCTGGGTCAGCCAGTGGGGGATTATGTGTCACAGTTTAGGAAAAGATTGTGAGATGGAACTGGTTCAGCAAAACCTTAAGAAAAGTCAGGAAGCTCAGAAGGCCTGGTATGTTAAGCATACAGAAGGAAGGTCATTCAAAATTGGAGATATGGTGCTGATGCTGGACCCTATGAGGAAGAATAAGATGCAATATGTATGGAATGGACCTATGAGGTAGTGGAGAGAGTTAATGAAGTCACCTACAATGTGAAGAGACTCCATAGCAGGAGGAGTGTGCAGATGATGCGTATAAATAGATTGAAAGCCTACCAAGAGAGAGACATGGCTGTGAAGATGATTTGTTGTGCTGAGGAAGGGAGTTGGTCAATGCCTTTGATGGATATGATTGCGGAGAGTAGAGAGGAGTCACAGCTAGAGGCCATAGAGATGGGGGAGGGTTTAACTCCAACCCAGAGGAGTGAAATGCTGGCTTTACTGAGGCACCACCAGCAGACATTCTCCAACCAGCCAGGGCTGACTAAATATTCTGACACACTCCATCCAAACCTTTGGTCCCCACCCTGACCCCAGCAGGGCATATAGGGCAAAAGGAGAGATGCAAAAGCAGATACAGGAGGAAATAGAAAGCATGCTAGCCATGCAAGTGATTACTAGATCTAAAAGCCAATGGGCATCCCCTATTGTTATGCTACCCAAAAAGAATAAAACCCTGAGGTTTTGTGTGGCTTATAGGAAGTTAAATGCTATTACTCAACCCGATCCATACCCTATGCCCAGGATAGACGATCTGCTGGATATCCTGGGAGGAGCAAAATTCATAAGTACTTTGGATCTAACTCGAGGGTACTGGCAGATTCCCTTGGACGCAGATGCCTAAGAAAACTCTGCTTTCATAGTGGAATCTGGCCTGTATGAATTTAAGGTCCCACCTTTTGGGTTGAGGAATTCAGGAACTACGTTTATGAGGCTTATAAATGAAGTCTTAAGAGGTTTGGAGTCTTTTGCCGGGGTTTACATAGATGATCTAGCCATCTTCAGTGGCTCTTGGCAGGGCCATATAAACCATATAGGAGTTGTGTTACAAAGGCTTAGAGAGGCAAATCTGTCAAAATTTCCAAGTGTAAGATGGGGGCTCCTGAGGCATCTTATTTAGGGCATAGAGTAGGCAATGGGGTAATTTGCCCCGAACCCTCTAAGATAGAAGCCATAAAGGGATGGCCTACTTCACGAACAAAGAAGCAAGTGCAATCCTTTACTGGCCTGGCCAACTACTATAGGAGGTTTATAAATGGGTTTAGTGATATGGTTGCCCCAATAACTGACCTTACCAAGAAGAGAAAGCCCAACAAGGTGATATGGACAGAGGCCTGTGAAAGGGGTTTCCAAATCATCAAAGAGGCCTTATCTAGAGAACCTGTCCTGGCCAGCCCGGACTTTGACAAACCATTTCAGTTGTGTACAGATGCTTCCAATATTGGGTTAGGGGCAGTGCTAAAGCAGGGAATGAAAAATGGGAGGAGGCATCCTATCGCATTCCTAAACAAGAAACTGACCCCCCACTGAATGAAATTATGCTACCATCGAAAAGGAGTGTTTCGCCATTGTATGGGCTGTTAAGCAGCTCAGGACCTACCTGTACAATAGAAGGTTCACTGTGTTAAGTGACCATGCCCCTTTGGTATGGCTGAATAAGGCAAAGGGAACCAATTTCAGACTACTCAGATGGAGTTTGGCTGTCCAAGAGTATGAAATGGATATAATCCATATCAAGGAGAAAGAAAATGTAGTGGCTGATGCCTTATCTAGGATGGAGGATGTGCCTTGTGACTAATATTCTGGGAAATCTTTGAGCATGATAAAAGCTGTAGTGTATGAACAACTGTAAACACACGTTTGTACAAACTGAAGGTGAATATTAATGATGATGTTAAGTCTTGTGATTGATTTGTTACAAAGAGATGAAAAAAGTACTCAATGCTTGTATGTAATAAAATCTTTGAAATTTGTTAAGAGCTGTAATGGTACACAATCAAGTTTAACCCTTTGGTGATGCATTCAGCAGTGTCTAGGTGACACCCCTTTCTGCGTCACTGATGGTGGCAGTGTGACGCTGTCCGGATTTGGGGACCATTTCTGATATTATTTTCTAATAATATCTAATAATTGCTATAATCCATAGGAACTATGTCATGTTTGGTATCAATAGAAAGGTAGTAATTTGCTGGGAATGATTATATAGTTTATGTGTAGGAATTGTATTTGTATTAGGAGTTAGGAGTATGGCTGTTATATCTATACTTTAACTTCTGTGATTCTGGGGAGACTCCCTAGACAAGTTGTCTACAGCCATTGTCTCCTTAATGGCCCTTTAAGGAAGTTCCCAAGTACAATGGGCCCAGGGAGAAACCTGTTAAGCTACTAGGACTTGAACATGTGACAACTCCATTTTGATTGGAAAGAACTGCACACAGCATGGAGACGGCCAGAGGTGATAAAAGGCAGCAGCCCCAACTCCATCTAATCTCCAGTCCCCCAGTCTACAGCCAACACCCATCTCTGGAACTATTCCTCTGTGACTGGACAAAGGATTGAGGTCCACCCAGCTCCTGCATGTTTACCAGAGGAACAAGCCTGCAAACTGCTTTACATGGACACTAAATCATTTGTATGTATGTGATTCGCTTTGACCCTTTAACGTCTCTCATATTTTGCTTCTTTTCTTGTAGTGACTAAAGGATTGGCTATCAGTGTGGTATTCTGGGTAAGATCCAAACCTATATTGTTCTGTGTGCTGTGGCTGGCCCTTTGGGGTCAGGAGAACCTATTTCTTTAAGGGACCATGCGGCTAGGTGGGAGCCAGAGGAGCTAGAGTGCAATAAAGGGAGCTGTTTCTATTTTGGGCAGATTTCTTGGTACCCGGTTTGGGGAACCAGAAGCCTGGTTATGACTGATAGAGAGACTGGTTTAAGTACCTCCCTTCAGTGTTTGGGGAGTTTAGCTCCCGGTGTTGCAGCTTGCCCTGATCTTTGCACGTCCAGGAGGGTATCCTAAGAGGCCCCGGTCACATTGCTTTTGCCTTAATACAATAAAATATAGATAATGAGCATAAATTAGTTCAGCAGAGAGCCAAAATGACAGTTTGGCAGTTAAATAGAATGTAGTGGCTTTGCTGTAATACACTGTTATATAAACATTAAAATTACATTAAACATCAATACTTATTAAATAACCTATACTCTATATCTTATAATTACTAAAATCCTAATAGCTCCTATCATGGAATGGGTGGAAATGAGCCCTTTTCTCATTCAGTCAGCATTCATCCAGCTTTATTGACAGGCAAAACTACAAGCACTCTCTTACTTACAAAACCCAGAAATCATCCCTCTGTCTCATCTCATGGATCCTATTCTACTCTGTCAGAGGCGGAGGGTAGCCTCAGAATTTGGGCATTTGGCTGGAACTAAGTTAGCTGGGTTGTCCTAAATCCCTTAGCACACCAATGCCTTACCAATGATTTTCCTGGTCTGGTCCTTCTTTTCCTTTCCTTTGTTGGAGGTTTGTTCGAATTAACCCTTAGTTCGAATAGCATATTCAAATTTATTAGTTCAAATTAAGGAAGCCCTTAATTCGAACTAATTAAAACCTAGTGTAGCCATGTCTTTAGTTAGTTCGAATTAAACTTCCTTAATTCAAACTAACTTGCCAGTGTAGACATAGCCAAAGACTCTCAGGTCAGAAGGAACCAATATGATCATCTAGTCTGACCTCCTGCATAATGCAGGCCATCAAACCTCACCCACCCACTCCTGTAATGAACTTCTACCCTATGACTGTGTTATTGAAGTCCTCAGATCATGATTTAAAGACTTTAAAATACAGAGAATCAACCAGAAAATGAGCCATTCCCCATGCTACAGAGGAAGGCGAAAAACCCCCAGAGCCCTAGCCAATCTGCTTTGGAGGAAAATTCCTCCCCGACCCCATATATGGTAATCAAACCTTGAGCATGTGGCAAGTCTCACCAGCCAGTCACCCAAGAAAGAATTTTCTGTAATAACTCAGAACCCAGTCCATCTACACCCAGCCCCACCTTTTTAGGCCACTGGCATATCCACCACCAGTAGTCAAAGATCAGTCAATTGCCAAACAAGGCCGTCCCATCATACCATCCCCGCCATAAATTTATCAAGCTCAATTTTGAAGGCAGTTATATTTTTCTTCCCACAGCTCCCGTTGGAAGGCTATTCCAGAACTTTACTCCTCTGATGGTTAGAAATCTGCATCAATTTTCAAGCCTATATTTCCTGATGGACAGTTTGTAACCATTTGTTCTTGTGTCCACATTGGTACTATACTCAAATAATTCCTCTCCCTCCATGGTATTTATCCCTCTGATGTATTTATACAGAACAATCATATCTCCCCTCAGCCTTCTTTTGGTTAGGCTAATCAAGCCAAGCTCTTTAAGTCGCCTCTCATAGGGAAGGTTTTCCATTCCACAAATCATCCTTGCACCTGTTCCACTTTGACTTCATCTTTCTTAAACATGGGAACCCAGAACTGCATGCCATATTCCAGATGAGGTCTCACCAGTGCCTTGTATAATGATACTAACACCTCCCTATTTCTACTGGAAATACCCCTTCTGATGCACCTCAGGACCGCATTACCCTTTTTCACAGCTGCATCACATTAGCGACTCATAGTCATCCTGTGATCAACCAGTACGCCCAGGTCCTTCTCCTCCTCTGTCACTTCCAACTGACGCATCCCCAATTTATAAGAAAAATTCTTATTTGTCCCTAAATGCATGACCTTGCACTTCCCATTACTAAATTTCATCCTATTCCTAATACTCCAGTTTACAAGGTCATCCAGATCTTTCTGTATGATATCCCGATCCTCCTCTGTATTGGCAATACCTCCCAACTTGGTGTCATCTGCAAACTTAATTAGCACATTCCCACTTTTTATGCCAAGGTCAGTAATAAAAAGGTTGAATAAGTTTGGTCCCAAGACTGATCCTTGAGGAACTCCGATAGTAACCTCCTTCCAGCTAGACAGTTCACCTTTCAGTATGACCCTCTGTAGTCTCCCCTTTAACCAGTTCCTTATCCACCTTTCTATTTTCATATTAATTGCCATCTTTTCTAATTTAACTAATAATTCCCTATGTGGAACCGTATCAAATACATTGCTGAAATTTAAGTAAATTAGGTCCACCACATTTCCTTTACCTAAAAAATCTGTTATCTCAAAAAAGGAGATCAGGTTGGTCTGGCACAATCTACCTTTTGTAAAGCCATGCTGTATTTTATCCCAGTTACCATTTGCCTCAATATCCTTAAGTACTTTCTCTTTCAAAATTTTCTCCAAGACCTTGCATACTACCAAGGTCAAACTAACAGGCCTGTAGTTACCTGGATCACTTTTACTCCCTTTCTTGAAAATAGGAACTACATTAGCAATTCTCCAGTCATAAGGTTCACAGATAGATTAAAAATCCTTGCTAATGGGCTGGCAATTTCATGTGCCAGTTCCTTTAATATTCTTGGATGGAGATTATCCAGACCCCCCCGATTTAGTTCCATTAAGCAGCTCAAGCTTGGTTTCTACCTCAGATATGGTAATTTCCACCTCCACGTCCTCATTCCCATTAGCTACCCTACCTCTATCCCCAAACTCACCATCACCCTCATTAAAGACAGAGGCAAAGTACTTATTTAGATATTCAGCCACACCTAGATTATCCTTGATCTCCACTCCATCCTCTGTGTTTAGTGGTTCCACTTCTTCCTTCTTTGTTTTCTTCCTATTTATATGGCTAAAGAATCTTTTATTATTGGTTTTAATTGCCTTTCCGAGGTCTAACTCTACTTGGCTTTTGGCCTTCCTCACTTGATCTCTATATGTTCTGACCTCCAAGAGGTAGCCCTTCTTTCCTATCCCTCCCATCTTCCACTCCTTGTAGGCGTTGTGCTTCCTCTTAATTGCCTGTCTGAGATATTTACTCATCCAGCTTGGTTTACAACCCTTGCCTATACATTTTTTCCCCTTCTTTAGAATGCAGGCTTCAGACAGTTCCTGCAACTTTGACTTGAAGCAGTTCCACGAATCCTCAACATTCACATCCATGAGTTCTTTGGTCCAGTCCACTTCCCTAGCTAATTCCCTTAATTTTTTGAAGTTAGCCCTTTTGAAGTCAAAGACTCTGGTCACAGATTTATTTTTGTTTATCCTTCCATTCAGTTTGAACTGGATTAGCTCGTGGTCACTAGAACCTAGGTTGTCCCCTACAACCAATTCCTCTATGAGGTCCTCACTACTGACCAATACCAAATCTAAGATTGTGTCTCCTCTCGTTGGTTTCGAAACTGTTTGATGGAGAAATTCGCCTGCTATCACATCCAAGAAAATCTGGGCCCTTTTATTGCTACTGGTACATGTCCTCCAGTCTATATCTGGGAAGTTAAAATCTCCCGCAATCACACAGTTCTCATTAGTGTTTACTTCCTTAAAGACCTTAAAGAGGTCTCTACCCATGTCCAAGTCAGATCCCAGTGGTCTGTAAGGCTATGTCTACACTTGTTAATTTAAGTCGACGTAGCATGTCTACACTCAAAAATTAAGTCGATTTAAAGGGGACCCTGCCAAATTGACTTAGAGCATCCACATTGGTCACCTAAGTCTACTTCTAGGGGCTAGGTGGACCTGAGACTGGTCCATGGTGGCAGGGGGGGCACCCCTTGCCAAGTGCCGGGGGCTCAGCATTTGCCCCATTGTACCTGGGTACAATGGGGGCTGAGCAGGACAGGGACACTGGCAGGGCTTAGGAGCAGGGCTGGCATGCCAGGCTCTGCCTGTGCTAGCCACCCTGGCAGGGGGGCAGTGGGAGAGACCTTTAAGTCGACTTAAAGTCGACTTAGGGCTAATCTGCATCTACACTGACTAAGTCGTTTTAGCCAGAAAAGTTGACTTTAAAGTAGGTTTTATAAAGTCGACTTTAATTTTCCTTAAGTCGACTTAAGCTGCTGCTTAAGTTTGACTTAAGGAAAATGTAGTGTAGACGCAAATTAAATTAAGTCAATTTAAGCAAGCTTAAGTCAACTTAATTTGTAAGTATAGACGCACCCTAATACACGCCAAGCACTATCCCAAGAGAAACTCTAGTAGCTTTCTTCTCCAATGCAATTTTAAGCCAGATAGACTCTGTTTTACTAATTCCATCACTTTGAATTTCTTTACATTCTATTGCATCATTGATATACAGTGCCACTCCCCAACCTTTGCCATTACGTCTGTCTTTCCTAAAGAGCACATAACCTTCAATAACCGTACACCAGTCATGACTACTATTCCACCATGTTTCTGTTATCCCTATAATATCTGGTTTCACTTCCGCTACCAGTAGTTCCAGTTCCTTCATTTTATTACCTAGGCTTCTTGCATTAGTATACAAATATTTTAGTTTTTTCTATTTGGCTTCACTCACATTCCTTACCCAATGTGGCAGTGTTGTACTACTGCCAACATCGCCCATCAGAACAGTATTTGCACTTCCCTTCTTTCTAATGTCCATACTGCTCCCCGCATCTTTGTCTTTTCCTATTTCATTTTCCTTCCTCTCAATGCTAATATCGGGGTGGAGATTGTCCTGGCATCTCCCAACCATCTCCCTGGATTCCCTAGTTTAAAGCTCTCTTAATCAGTTGATTAACCTAACCTCCCTCCTAGAAGTCTATTTCCCTCCCTACTCAGGTGAAGTCCATCCCAAGCAAACAGTCTTCTGTCCATGAATGCCTCCCAGTGCTCATACATCCCAAAGGACGCTCTTAAGTTGACTTAAAGAAAGGCCAGTGTGGACATGGAGTACTTAGGCCAACTTAAGTGTCCTTAAGTTGACCTAAATTGCTAGTGTGGACATACCCTGAGAACTTTCCCATTCGGGGAGTATGCTTGTGACTAAATGTTGACTTGTACTTATTTCTGTTAAAGACTTTTTCAATGGCTTTGCCAAGTCACCCAATCTTTGCCCTAACATATTTAATTTATTTGCTAATATTTCTACACCTATACTATTTAATATTCCTATCCCTGTTCCTGCTCCTCCTAGAGCAGTGTCAATTACACTTCTTTTCCTTCTATTATTAGGAGCCCCTGGGAACACCTGGGTATGTAACCATTTCTTCCATCCTTTATCTACGGGTTCTGTATATTTTTTACATCAGGGTTTAATAGAAGAGATTGGTGTTAGATCCTTTATTATTTTCTTTAAGGAGTAAGTGAGATCTATTATTAACTTTTTCCTAATACCCTCTTTAACTACATATGGACCAATACCTCTTATTTTTGGTTCTGTTAGCCATGTAAAGGGAAAAGAATAACTAAAATCATTACCAACAATTTTCCATGTTCCACTTCCACATTGTCTTTTCATGATGCCGTCTGTTTCACAACGCTAGTTAAATAATATTTGACCCGAAGATCCTATGTCACATTTTTCTTCATTTATAATATGATAAAACCAAAAAGGATCTACTCATGTTAATTGCCTTTTAGCTAAAATACGAATCCATATTTTACATTTTTGTTTTAATATTAATTTAGTGCTATTCCATTTTGAATCTACAAGGCTGAATTCATATGAAGTTAAATTAAGCTTACTGTGATACCATTGTATATGTATCCCTTCTTTATCTTTTTTACTCCATAAAGGAATACTCCATACCAAAACACCACATACTGACTCCTTTCCTAATACTACAGAGCATAGTTCTGACCTTGCTATTATATTTGGTCTTTCTATAATGACACACTGACAATCTCCTGGTGTTGCCATCCTACCAGATATTTACCTTTATCCAGGTCATTACCCCATCCACACATGGAGGGTTTAGGAACTATGTAATACTGGAGGTAGGTTACTGACCTTCCTTGTTCCTCAGAATCAAACGTTATGGAACACTTGTGTGAAAATTGTGCATCCACATATTTTCCATTTTCCCTTTGTGTAATGGCTTCTAATGTCCCCATCATGATAGTGAGAGCCTTCTTTTCTGTTATTGCCCTTAATTTCTCCTTCTAATGAATTGTGAATTCACAACCTGGGGGTATGTCTACACTAGAAAAAGTTAAGTCAACTTTGTTAAGTCGACTTAATAAGGTTGACTTTAAGTTGACTTAAAGTCGACCTTATTAAGTCGACTTAACAAAGTGGACTAAGTTGACTTAAAGTTAAGTCGACTTAGTCCACTTTGTTAAGTTGACTTAACTGTCCTTAAGTCAACTCAATAAAGTCAACTTAAAGGTTACTTCACATCCACACCATCCTTAATTCGACTTAAGGAGTCGACTTAAGGCTTGAGTCGACCTAATGGGCGGTTGTTATTAAGTCAACCTAACCTTTCATTAAGTCAACTTAATGAGGCTAGGGGGGGACCTTGCGTGGACAGGGCTAGGGGGACCTTGGGCAGGTCCACGGTGGCAGGGGGGCACCCCTTGCCCAGTGCCAGGGGGCTCAGCCTTTGCCCCATTGTACATGGGTACAATGGGGCAAAGGGGGACAGGGACCCTGGCAGGTCATAGGGACAGGGTGGGCAGGGCTCTGCCCTGCCCTGTGGGGGGGCATGCCAAGCTTCCCCTGTGCCACCCCCCTGGCAGGGAGGGCAGCGGGGGAGTCCTGGAGTAGCCCTAAGTCAACTTAGGGCTACTCCAAGTCTACACTGGCTTAAATCGACTTTAAAAAGTCGACTTAAGCCTAAAGTCGAGTTAAAAGTAGGTTTAATAAAGTCAACTTAATTTTCATTAAGTCGATTTTATTTTCCTTAAGTCAACTTAAGCAGCTTGCTTAAGTAAATTAAGTTGACTTAAGCAAGCTTAAATCGACTTAATTTACAAGTGTAGATGCACCAAATCTGTGATGCAATAGTTCATCCTCCTCTATAGATGTCACTTCTTTAATCCAATCTGCCATCTTTTAAAATCTATATAAGAAAAATTCCTTATGTAACTATCTCTCTAATCTTAAACTGTTCTTATATATTTACACTATTTATCTTAACTTATTGATATACCATACATGTTAGTACTTCTTTAAATTGAATCTCCTTTCCATTTCTTCATTTGTTTAGAATATTTCCCTTGGCAGTTTGTGCAAGTGGACCTATATAACCAATCTGTAATCTGGACCAAGGACCCTCAATTCTTTGATGCTCTAATGGTCCTTTTACTATTCTAGCATCTGGATTATTAGCTGCACAAGGAAAACAATTACTGACATAGTGTTCTATATCTGCTCTCATACTAGGCCACCATCCTGCCATCTGAAGTCTAGCAAGAGTCTTATCTATACTTAAATGTCCAAAGCTATCATTTCAGTTTTAAGGTCAGATGGCACCACCCAGACATCCTGTTTTGGCTGCTAATGCCAACCTTGTTTCATGTTGCCAAACTTTCCAACCTTGAAACCTGCATCTTTCTACTAACTTCTTTATTTCAGGGTCCTTTCTCTGTAATGTTATTAGATAAATTTGTTCTACTTGTTCTCTTCCTGTACTAGCTGTTGGGGCTGTTTGAAATTGTATTGTGGGTTTCCATAAAATCCCCTTCTTGACTCCTATTTTAGCCTGTTCATCTGCCTTATTATTCCACTGGGCTTCTTCTGTGTTTTTCTTATGTGCTTTTGCTTTTCCCATTAATAATGGTTTAGATCTTCTTTGAGACAAATCTCACAAATATATTAATTTCTCAGCATGAGCTATGGGTTTATCAGCTGCTGATTTCATTCCCCTCTTCTGCCACTGAAGCATCCAATCTACTATGGCTCTTAATACCCAATCAGGATCTGTGAAAATAGCAATTGCCTTATGGTCAGGGACATTTTCTAATACTACAATTAGAGCCACTATCTCAGCTGCTTGTGGGAGACATTGTCCCTTTAAAATTATTTTGTCAGAAATTCTGATTGCAGCATATCCAATATAAGGTTGTCCTTTCCTATGGTAGCTTGAACCACCTAACAAAGCAGATCTCATTTACCATTTCTTTTGCTTCTTGCAATATAGCTCTTTCCTGGAATAATAAAGGTCCTTCTGCAGGAATTTCTGCCAAAGAACATTCACGCTGTTCTCCTTCTATTATAAGTCCATAGGGGAATGGAGATAAAGCTTGCATTTTCTCCATATTTACATTCTTATTTAATAAAACTAATGTCCATTTAGCTAGCCTAGGGCTGGACACATGGCCATCATTGATTCTTTCTGTTAAAACATACTTTACAGGGGAACATGGGGTTCTTAACAACACTGAGGATAATCCTACCAGATATTCCCAATGTTGCAAGGCCCACACGAATGCTAATACTTCCTTTTCACATGAGGTGACACCCTGTTCCACTCCATTGAGATTTCTAGAAGCATAAGCTACTTGTCGCAGTCCAGTACCATGCTCTTGACTGGGGACTAGCACTCATTCCAGTATTAGTGGTAGCCAATTGAAACACAAAGGGTTGTCCTACTTTTGGATAGGGTAAAGCTAGGTAAAAGCTTTTTGTTGCTCTGTTCCCCATTCCCATACATATAATGAAGCATATAATGAAGAAGCCTTCTCTGCACAAATCTCTATAAAATCCCTGGAAAAAATTGTCATCCCTAAGAATGATCTTAAAGTGAACAGATTTGTTGGGGCTGGTAGTTTTTGCAATAATTCCACCCTTTGCTTATCTGGTGAACATCCCTTTTGTCCTAATGTAACTCCTAAATAGTTCAGCTGCTGCAAACATATCTGTGCTTTTTCAGGGCTAACCTTAAAGCCTGTTTCTTTTATTTTCTGCAAAACCTGATCCAAGATTTCCAACTTTTCCTCCTTTGTTTTTGTACTGATTAATATATCATCTACATACGATATTTTATTTTCTTTATTAGGCATATTATCCCATATTTTAATCACATGCATATGGCATATAGTGGGAGATGAATGAAATCCTTGTGGGGTTCTTTGGAAATACAGCTGTCTCCCCTGAAATGTAAATGCAAAGTTGTACCAGCAATCTGGATGTAAAGATATAGCAAAGAATGCATTTGCTAAGTCTAAAACTGTAAACCATTTAGCTCCTCCCATTATAGAAGCTATCACTAATGGTGCACTCATTGGAGTTACTTTATTCAGAGGTCTGAAATCTATAGTCAACCTCCATGTCTTACCATCTGCTTTCAGAACTGGCCAAATAGCTGCATTATTTGTACTTTGTTGTTCTGCTAGAAATCCCTGAACTAATAATCCCTGAATAGTTTTAGCTAGACACTCTTCTACTTCCTTAGGATATCTATACTGCCTCTGAGGTGGGGGATCAGGTCCAGTGATTAAAACTTCTGCATCTATTTTACCACATTCTGCCTTATTCTTTGTCCACACTTCCTTATGTTTCAGGACTATCTCTAATACTTCTTCTGTCCAGTCAGGCCATTTTATTTCTTCAGCAGCTTTAATGGCAACTAATCTGTACCCTGCTTCTATCACTGCTGGGTTTTCCAAAGCATCTAAACTGTCTAAAGGCATTTTCCAAAGAACCTTATATACTAAATCTATTATGATCCTTAAATTCCCGAAAATATCCATCCCTAATATTCCATCACCATCCAAATTCATTAAACCAAACTGTCCTTTTCCATGTTTATTTCCTATCTGAAAACTTACTAAAGGACTGAATGGCACTTTACTTTCAGCATCATTAAATCCCTGTAACTTCCTTGTTACTACTTGAGGCCCAAATAAATTCTTTTTCTTAGCATTAACAAAAGAGAAAGTGGCACCTATGTCAATTAACATATTTTGTCTGAATGCTCCCTTGTTGAATGCTACATATACTGTAGGTCACCCCCATTCATCTTGTTCTAAAAGTCCCGCTCCCCCCGCCAGCAGTCTCAGTCTCCCGGGCCAGGGCCAGGGCCAGGCCCGGAGCTGGCTCCCCCTCCAGGCGGCCTCGGCCTCTGGGATCAGCTCCCTGGGGGGGTGGAGCGGGCCGGTAGGCCCGCCACACTCCACTGCAGTATGGGGGGGGGCCCTGCCTAGGCCAATTGGCCCAGGGCCCCACTTCTCCCAAGGGACAGCCCTGCTTACTTGTGCTATATGGGGTGGTCTTTGGAGTTCTTCTAATTCTTCCCTTAATGAGCTATATGGTCCTAAAGGTTAGTCCCTTTCTTTAAAGTAATCATTAAAATTATCCCAATCATCTTCTGATTCTATTTCTTCTCTCCCATTGATTGTTACCATATTTGACTGCTGATAGTTCTCCTTTGCTAATCCTTAATTTTTCCTTTAAAGCCTCTATCTGCTTTAAACAAGCTGCATGATTTATTCTTTCCTTTTCTTCTGCATCTGAGAGTATCACTCTTACAACAGCCTGATTGTCTATTGCCAATTTTCTCCATTTTTCAGTTCCTCTAATCATTCTTTCTGATTCTTCTTTTCTTTCATCTAATTACTTTTGGAATCTTCTTAACTGAGTAGATTGAGTTAACATAATTGTTCTTAAATTATTTGCCTCAGTTTCCACATTCTTTAATTCTCTATTTATTTTATCTTTTTCTCCTTGCAAGGTCTGCTTTTCTTCTATCACTTTTTCTATTTCTTTACCTAAAATAGTTGCTGCCAAATATAACCCTTGCATAGCAGCCTGTTTTCTCTCCTTTTTAGTGGGTTTCCCCTTTAAAATGCCTTTCTTTTCTGAATGGATCCATTGATCTCATTGTTTACACAACTTTTGAAAGACTCCAGGTCCTATGAAGGCATTCACCTTCCATGGACTTCTTCCTATTCTCTGAACAAAATCCTTCAAGTTATCTCCTAACATAGCTTCAGAATAACTATTCTGCTTTTCCTTTTTCAACAGTTTTCCTTTTCTTGGCTGGAATACCATTCTAATTTTACCGACAGGACTGGACACACTCTCCAGCAGGAGATTACCTGTCCTACTTCTGTATCCCCCTTTTAAACTATTTCTTTTCACTTTTTACCCAGGATTTTAAACAATTTGAGCCTCTGTTTACTCTATTATCCTTCTACACTCACTCCTATGCATGTCCTAGATTTAACTCACTTTAATGAGCAGCGTCTCACTTTACTTTGGATCCAAAGCTTTTTACTCTTTTTAGATATACCTCTATTTAGCACTCAGCTACAACAGTAATAAGCAATATTCATAGCAATTACTTATTCTCTAAATTTACCTTGCTTACCTGCTGGTGCTCCTTTTCAGTATGTGTGTAATGTGTGTGTATTTTGAGTGTTATTCCTTCCAATTCTGCCTCAAAAGTGCCATACAACTAGAACACCAAACCCTCTAACCATCCTTTAACAATGGTATAAAAACACCAGGCTTTGCTGTCAAGTCACTTCTCACAGTGTCTTGACCTATTTCTTTACAGTGTTCTTAAAAGGACACTAGGCCTGGGATACCAAACTGCTACTTGCCTTCATAATCTGGCTAACCCCTATCCAGAGGCATTGTTAAGCCAGTGGACCCTTTCTAATAACAACTTTTATGTAATGTGTCTGTGTAGTGTGTGAAACCTGTATATGTATGCTTTGTATTGTATGTATTGTGTTCTGTGTGCGATATATGGACATATAACATTCAAAATTCAAATATGAAAATTTGCTCATTAATAAACATAAGAACCAGATTAATATGCAAAACATTAAATTTGTGGGGGGGTTTCACTTTTACACAGATTTTTCTGCTCTGATGCCTGATATTTTCTGTTTAAGCAAGCGGGCGCGACCAGGGACACCAATTCTGTTACCCCTGTGCCTCAGTTTACCAATTGTTATAAGTGATTTGTATTAAATGTATCAATAACACTATTTTGAGGTAACATCAATGTGGTTTGCTTGCTTAATGGTCTAATACCTTGGAAAATATGACTACAGCCTGTCGATTAAGAAGAAACAGAGCAGAAAATTCTTCAAAAACAAAGCTTAACATTTACTTGCTTTTGCCTTAATACAATAAAATCTAGATAATGAGCATAAATTAGTTCAGCAGAGAGCCAAAATGACAGTTTGGTGGTTAAATAGAATGTAATGGCTCTGCTGTAATACACTGTTACGTAAACATTAAAATTACATTAAACATCAATACTTATTAAATAACCTATACTCTATATCTTAATATTACTAAAATCCTAATAACTCCAATCATGGAATGGGTGGAGATGAGCCCTTTTCTCATTCAGTCAGCATTCATCCAGCTTTATTGACAGGCAAAATTACAAGCATTCTGTTACTTACAAAACCCAGAAATCATCCCTCTGTCTCATCTCATGGATCCTATTCTGCTCTGTCACAAGCAGAGAGTTCCCTCAGAATTTGGGCATTTGGCTGGAACTAAGTTAGCCGGGTTGCCCTAAATCCCTTAGCACACCAATGCCTTACTAATGATTTTCCTGGTCTGGTCCTTCTTTTCCTTCGTTGGTGGTTTGTTTTTCCTCAGCTGTCACCACCTCTCCTCTGCTCCCTTCAGCCTGGTCTCAGGTCTGGATGGCAGCTTCCTGGATCTCCTGCTGCAGGGTGCCTGTCAACAGCCAGTTGCTAGGCAGATCTCTGATTCAGGCTTTGAGCTCTTCTTTAGGGCTGACAACCTCCTACCACAGTGTGCCTACCTGTTAGCAGTTGCTGGGCAGATTTCAAGCACCTCCTAGGGCTATCAATTTCCAACAAGGCTTCCAGTGATTGGCTGACCTTTTTATAGCCTCAAAAAGGGAGGAGAGAGGGAATGAGAGTACATGAAAGAACATGCCTCTGGGAGAGTCTGAAAGTGAGAATGTGTCTAGACATCAATCTAGAGAGAGGAGGGTGAGTGCAGAGGGTCATGAGACCATGAGATCATCCCCAGTGGGAGGGGGAGAGAGAGGAGTGGAATGTGCCAAGGAGGGGAAATAAAGGGTTATTAAAAGGCTAGAAGAGAGAGAAAAGAGAGTTAAAGATTAGTACAGCAAATAAGTATAAAGTTTATTAAATGGAACGCTGACAGTATTAAGAGAAATGTAGGGATACAGGGCTTCTTATAGAGTACGGGAAAGGAGCTAAATCATTGATTAGCCACAAGTTGAAATGACCTATTCTACACTTATCTCTATGTGTTAACTACTCTGTTTATTTGACACAAAGTGTTCCTAATTACTGCTGCTATTTTGTAATTGTTCCCAGTTTCTGTGCTGTTGCTACGTGTAACTGGTTAGAGCCCTGCTACTGCCTGTCAGAATTTAAACTGCTTCTGAGGTTTTTCTGTTAACCTCCCATTTACATTGACTCTTATAGCTTTTTTTTTACATATTCTGGGACGAAAAATCTCTGATCACAAAGGTGCCAGCACAAGTTCTCCCTGACTTCATCAAGCCGGAAATCAGTCTCCATCTCGCAGAACTCCACATACACTGCCATGGCTGGGATGGTGCGAGGCAGCTTTGCCAGGGCTCTGGGTCCAGAATGGGCTGCCCCCATTGCCTAACCAGTTGCTCATGCCCTTATGTGGGGTATGCCTGGATGGGCAGGCTCTTGTCCCATCATCAGGAATGCCTCCATCCTGGGCTTCCTCTGCTCTCCGGGGGGGATGCAGTGGCAGAGGATCTGAGATCTCTCTCAGGAAAGAAGCATTTCTGTGCAACTCCCTCACCATCATAGGAAATGCTTTCATTCGGCTCTTTGAGAATTTCTGAGCTATGTGACCCTGCATCTTGGTGACTTCCTTGGGCACAGGCCCTACCAGGGCAGTATCAGGGGATGCCAGGCTCCAGGGGGCCTTCTGAGGCAGGGATCCTGAGAAGGAGACACATGAGTCCTGGATCTCCTGTGCATGCAGGGGGCTGGCATCTGAACTCGTGAACCTTTGCTGGAAATCCACATGTGGGCTGATCTATGTTTAATTTCTGTGGCTGGATGGCATCCCGCTCACACAGCAACAGTGGCCTGGGATTGAGGCATTGTGGCACTGGAGGCACTAAAGCTTCGAGGAGTTTCTGGGGAGTGAGAGGCAAGCTCTGCTCATGCTGGAGTGCCTTCATTTGCACGTGACCATCCAACTCCTCCCGGTCTTCATAGCTTAGGAAAAGGACCCACCTCATGCTGAATTGCCCCTGGCATTTTTTCCTGGCAGGCGCAGAGCTGGGGTGCTGAGGATCATCTGGACCAGTGACTCTGTGTACAGGGTTGGAGCTCCCAGCTAGCTCTGCAGATGCTTCGGCCAGATATTGAAGGCTAAGCCACAGGCCAACATCTCCTCCAGACCCAAGGTCTACTCTCTCCACTCTCATCGGTTCTGGACAGGAGGCTTGGGAAGAGGCTGGGCTTGGAGGGGTTGAGTGGATCCTCCCCTGCCCATGAAAAACATGATGTCTCTTGTATGGCAGAACAGTTCTGACAAAGTCAAGGAGGCTGCTCTCAGGGAAAAAGAGCTGGGACTGCAGAGGGAAGAGACGATGAATTCCACGAAGGAAAATGAGAGCTGGTTCTGCATCAATGTCATCACACTCAGGCTGTGGGAAAAAGCAGACAGGGACAGATGGGATATGGCCCTGCTGGGCAAAGAGGGGCAGTGCATGACCCTCCAATAGCAGGGCAATTAGAGTGGGTAAAGGAAGTGGGTAAAGTAAAAGTAAAATAAAGTAAGTACCCACAAATTTCATAAATTTCATTCCTATAGATTAGGAAGATTCCAGGGCCCATTCCCGGGCCCATCAAATTATACTTTAATTTATTGACTACACCCTGCCCCTGGGAAATCAGCTGGATAAAGAAGGACTGAGGGAGAGAGGGGAAAGCTGGCACTCATTTTATCTGTAACAATAACCCCTTTTTCATACACATATGTGCAGTGCCTGGCACAATTGGAACCTGACTGTAATTGGGAACTTAGTTCTATTTTAATAGAAAGATTAACTCACAAAATTTGGGTTGGGTGGGGGAAGTTGTGAGCCTATGGAAAATTTTCTCCCTCTAGCAGCTGATGTACCAGAGGATAACACCCTACCACTGATACCAACTAATGGAGTTTCTCCTTTAACTCCAGTGACGGAAGTGTGTGTTAGGGTTCTGAAAATCCTGAGTTTGAACCCAGCTGATGACATGTGTTGTGGGTATGTCATGGGATGCATCACTTTATGCTTGTCTAGCGCCTCCTCCTGTCGCTCTGGGGACTACTCTGAAGGTTGATGTCCCTTCCCATAGATGAACACCGTCAATCTCGAGAGAGAGAGAGAGCCCACTTGCATAATCACAGCAAGCTGGCAGGAGGGGAACTGGCATAGAGCCAGACTGTATCTGCATGAGCACACCCACCCTGTCTAGGGCTCAGTGAGCTGGGACTGCTTTGCCCAAACAGTCCCTTTGGCTGGTGTGGGTGAAAAATCACTTTCATGTTAAACGCAGGGTAACGAAATGCTGTTCCCTTTGCTGTCTGAGCAAAGAGCAGCAGAGCTGTGCTCAGCCTCTTCTGACTGAAAGGTCACTACCATCTGAACGGAAGTGGCTCAGCCATTTGGCTCCCCGCCCTGTGAAGGGTAATAAGGGCTGGGGACAGGTGTTCCTCTCTGGAAGTGTGGGCTCTGCCCAGCAGCCTCAAGCATGATTTAACCTCCCCCAGTCAGAGGTAGGGCTAATTAAGAGTCTACTAGGACAGTGGTTCCCAACCGGTGTGCTGCAGCACATTGGTGTGCCATGGCAACACCTAAAGTGTACTGCAAGAAACTGCCGGGAGCGGGGCTCATTTAAATCTCCAGCCCTGCTCGGCCCAGCCACATGGGCTGTGCAGGGCAGGAAAAAGCCTGGCTGCTGTACTCCTCACTATCCCCTTCTACCAAGCCGCCAAAGCTGGTGCCCCCCTTTCAGTTGCCTTATGGAATCAGATCTTCATCCAGCTGCTTGCCCACGTACTGCATCCTCCTTTCAATGACCTTGAGGGTGTAAGCCAAGGGAAGCTTCTCTAGGGGCACCTGAGGCTGTGCAACAGAGAGAGCAGACAGCTGAGTTCAGGCCCTGCCCTCGGGCCTCTTTTACCCAGCGGTGCGGCACTGACAGGCCTCTGTCCCATTCTCCCATGAGGCCTCTGGGCCCTGCAATATCCAAGCCTCAGTCATTCTGATTTGGGGTTAGCTAAATTGTTAGATGGTCTCTGTCTAGAGCTGATAAGATGAGTGGGTATCCTGCTGGCAGCATGTATCATGTTCCTTCTGCAGAAACTAGTCAACATAAAGGATAACAGCCTACTCCAGCTACCAACTGATGGAGCTACCTCTTCAGCTCTAATGGGTCCTTTGTGCTGAAGGTCCAACCTTCTAATAATGCTGGAAGGAGAGGTTCATTACACAAGTGCTATCATGTCCCTTTCATTCCAAATAGTCAGAGGCCTCATCATCTCAAAAGGGCCTGTCTTCTTCCCTGAACTCTCCACCTCACATTCTTCGTGTGTACGAGGTTGCCCCCATAAAGCATTTTCTCTCCCTTTTGTGTGGGGATGATGGGCCAGGCCAGTCCAGGGAGAGATAGGAATTATTTAAGTTCCACGCCAAGGTGGACACAAGAACAAATGGAGATAAAGTGGACGAATGGACGAATTTTAGACTTGTAATTAGACGCAGGTTTCTTTCCATCAGAGATGGGAAGTTCTGGAACAGCCTTCCAAAGGGAGCAGTGGAGGCAAAAACTATAGCTGGCTTCAAAACTGCATTTGATAAATGTATGGAGGGGATGATGTATGAGACAGCCTAGTTTGGCATTGACTGATCTTTGACTACTGATGGGGGACATTCCAATGGCTTGTGACAGGACATTTGATGGGTGGGTTCTGAGGTGTTACAGAGAATTCTTTCTGCATGTCTCGTTGACAAGTATATCTACACCTACAAGTTAGGTCGACTTAAGGAGGCTTAAGTCGACCTAACATACTCCCTGTCCACACTGGGCTTTTATTAAGTCGACTTACGCTGTTCCTTAAGTCGACTTAAGGAAAACTTAAGTCGACTTAATATCACCTAGTTTTAGGTCAATTTAAGGCTTAAGTCGATTCCTTAAGTCGACCGAAACCAGCGTGGATGGGGATTAGTGCCTAAATTGACCTTATTAAGTCGACTTAAAGTGATAAATCAACTTAATACGGTCAAAAAGGGGCTATGTCTACACTAGAAAAGTTAAGTTGACTTTTGTTAAGTCAACTTAATAAGGTCAACTTTAAGTCGACTTAAAGTTGACCTTATTAAGTCGATTTAATAACGTCGACTTAACATTTCTAGTGTAGACATAGCCTAACTGATCACCCTAGTGGGATCTGGAAGGAATTTTCTCCCAGGACAGATTGCCAAAGGCTCTGGGGGTTTTATGCCTCCTTCTGTAGCATGGGGCACGGCTCACTTGCTGGTGGAATCTCTGTCTTTAAACCATGATCTGAGGACTTAAATAACTCAGTCCTAGGTTAGAGGTCAGTTACAGGAGTGGGTGGGTGAGGTTCTGTGGCCTGCATTGTGCAGGAGTTCAGACTAGAAGATGATCTTGATGGTCCTTACTGAGCTTAGTCTTTGAATCTGCCCCCTCCTGGGTTAAACGAGCTGCATGATGCCTCAAGAAGTGAACGACCCACTTCCCACTGCAGGGGTTGGATTAAAGATGGCAGCTTATGTTGGGTGAGAAGGAATTGCTCAATGCTAAAGAAGAATAATCTCTTGCCTGTTACGTGGGACAAGGGGGGATTAAGAAGGCCGCTGCCCTGGTGGGAGGGATGAACCACATGACACTAGATGTGGGGACTGACGCAGTGCAGATTTATAGTGGGGGACCTTGCTTACCATGTCTCTAGGGATGCACAAGCCTCCTCCAGCTCTTCCTCCCTGAGTCCAAAAGCTGCTAGAAGTAAGACAGAACAGAGACATTGAGACAAGTTTGGGCACCCTCTGCTCCCTAGTGCTCAAGAGCCCTGTGTTCCATGGACAGCCTGTGAACAGAGCCCAGCCAGTTCCTCTGCACAGCTCTGGGTGTGCCTGTGCCTTTGCAGGAGGAGTGGGAGCTGGAGGGACAGACCCTAGTTCTGTGCTGTACATAGGGCCCGTGTTTGCCACAACAGCTGCAGCATTGGGGATCTGCTTACATTTCAGCTTCTCCTTTATTCATCTTGGCCTCCTCCTCCTCTGAGTAGCCTGCCAGACACAGAGAAAGCAGCAGCATTATGGGAGAGCTTTTCTGTAACGCTAAGATAGCAGTGACAGTGTTGGTTACCAGTCCCCTGGCATCAGCTGATTGCCAGGTGGAGCCAGAGGGAAGTTCTTCCTCGTGGGAGAGTTGTCCTGCATCTGGTTATGCTTTGCTACATTACAGCCAGCACAGGCAGAGCCCGTAACAGGGGACACTGGAATAATGCAGGGATTGGAGAAACAGGGATTGCTGGTGCCAGGAATCTGCAGGATGTATATGGATCATGGAGAGAGCCTGCAATTTACTCCTGATACCATGCATCAAATTCAGACCGGGGGGAGAGAAATCCAACCTCCGCCAGCAGCATTTCCTAAATACTCATTGGCTATGTCTACACTTGTGTATTTAAGTCGACTTTAACTAGACTTAGTTAAGTCGACTTAGTGTGTCCACACTGAAAATTAAAGTCGACTTAAAGGGGAACTTACAAAGTCGACCTAGAGTGTCCACACTGGACGCTCTAGGTCGACTTTGTGGGGCTTCGGGGACCAAGGGCAGATCCTTGGGGGCAGGGGGGACACCCCTTGCCCAATGCCAGGGGGCTCATCCTTTGCCCCATTGTACCTAGGTACAATGGGGCAAAGGGGGACAGGGACCCTGGCAGGGCATAGGGGCAGGGAGGGCAGGGCTCTGCCCTGCCTTGTGGGGGGGGCATGCCAGGCTCCCCCTGTGCCCTCCCCCATCAGGGCAGGCATTGGTGTAGCCCTGGGGTAGCCCTAAGTCGACTTAAGCCAGTGTAGCCGTGGGGTAGCCCTAAGTCGACTCTAGGGAGTCGACTTAAGCCTTAGGTCTAGTGGAAAGGAGGTTTTATAAAGTCAACTTAATTTTAATTAAGTTGACTTTATTTTCCTTAAGTCGACTTAAGCAAGCTGCTTAAGTCGACTTAAGAAAACTGTAGTGTAGACGCAGGGTAAATTAAGTAGACTTGAGCTTGCTTAAGTCGACTTAATTTACCAGTGTAGATGCAGCCATTTAGGCTAGGCATGACATAGGGCATTATCTGCATGCCTTTAGTATGGCCACGTTACTCCTGAGTGGGGAAGCCATGAAAATCTCCCAATGATCTCAGCCATGAGGGCCCCCCCCCCCCCCCCCGGGGGCTTCTGAGCATTGATAGGCTCTTATGGTGCCCTTTGGATCCTCACAAGAACCATTTGGATCTGTGACCATTACTCGGCTACTCCTGTGAGCCAGGGTGGCCTCTGACCCAGGGGCTGGAGAATGCTGCTATCTAACATTTGAGGCTACCGAGATACCGTTTATTGAAGGAATGGATGTGCAGCTGCTGCATCTGGTTCTTTGCCCACCGCAGTAGCCGCCATTGGGACATGGTGCCTTGTACACCCCACTACTGCCACCACAGCTGGTGGGGCTGATGAAGGTTGGTCAACTTCAGTGTACAAACACAGTGCTATATCCCCACTGCAGGTCTTATTTCACTCTCTTGGGAGTGTCCTTGGTTGACTGGAGACTGCAATGACACAACTCTAGCATTCTTCCACTCTTCTGGAATTCCCTCAATAATTGTAAATTCATTAAAAATTAACATCAGTGGGACAAGCACTTCCTCGGCTAGCTCTTTCAGGATACTTGTACCTAGATGGTTCGGGCCTGCTGATTTAAAAATACTCATGCTGGCATTCAGCTAGCAGCAACCCAGCCTTTTCACCTGTGTAGGAGTCGCACATACCGCAGATCTGTCAAGTCTCATCACAGCAGAGAAGATGAGAAACAGCAGCTCGAACCTCATGAGGGTTAGGCAGCAGGAGCAGTTCAGATAGGGAAGGACGAAGGAATGAGTTCATTTTCCTCGTCTCAGACACTAGGAACCGCAGACACTCTCAGACCATCAAGAAGCAACCACTCTTCACCTGACAGCAGGTAGCTGCTCTGGCATCAGGCTGGTGCTGATGTGATGTGATGTCATCTCTTGGTCAGAATGGGGCTGCCCCCCTGTCATCACCCTTCAGTCTGTGAGCTGTAAAAACCACACTTTGATCAGGAGATAGGACAAGGCAACATCCCAGGGGGCTGAGTTGCAGCACTCAGAATAAGAAAGGGGTGACTGATTTCCCAGGAACTCCTCGGTCTTTATGATCCTCAAGCCCCTAGACAAGGCAAATTTATGACTGAGTCAGAATCTCCTAATCTGAAGTGAGCTGCTGTCCTTAAGTGATAATCTAGCACTAACAGTGGGTAAAGTATAATTTGATGGGCCGCAGAACCCTCTTAATCTCTGGGCCCTCTTCCTGTATTGTGTGGGCCCCAGTTTAGGTGTGCATTTGCAACCACTTCTCAGTACCATATGCATCAGTTATGGCTCCATAAAAATATTTATAATTTTTTGGCATTTATGTCTATAGCAATCTTTGTCGCAAACTAGCAAACACTGCACAACACAATAAGTATTGTGATCTTTATATTCCCGATATGCACATTTCACTTCATTATGCAATGCCAAACTTGGAATACAAATTTTATGTCACTTTCACCAAATTCCACTGAAACGTGATGAGTCAAGTGCTTCAACAGCACTGCTTAGACATTTTTCTGAGTTTGGCAACAACAATCTAGCATTCATACAGTCTGCTAAGGATGGTAAAACTGACATTTAGAAATTTCAGTTTGCTTGCCAGCATTCACAGACATGTTTACACATACACCTTTAAAGGAACCTGCAGCAATTGCCTCACAAGCCTCTTGGTAGAACTCTGAATCTCACTCTCTACAAGCTATAAACTCCTGAACTAGTCAATTTATCAACTTACTTGCTGTAGATAATGTTACATCAGATATTTGCCACCCCAAGGACACATCTGCAAGTTCCTCTTGAGCATCAAGCATGAGACCCAAGTTTTTAACAAAAACTGGATTCTCCAGTGTTTCTGCCATGCCAGCAAATTTTGCTTTATCTTTCCCGTCTAGTGAGAAATCAGTGGATTATTTTTCATGAAGTGGCTATGGAGGGCTATAAGCTATGAGCGTCAAACAGCTCGTACAGTGCGGCAGCTAGAGGCAACCCAACATACATCAAGTTTGCATCCAATCCTATTAAGCTGGACTTCCTGATCACTGGCACATTCAACCAATACAACCAACTCTCTCAAGCACTTTCGCAACTGACTGTACAGAGCATACATTGAATCCACAAATGATTTAAAGTGATTAACTTCACTGCAACATTTGATAGCATCAGCCACAGCCAATTCCATCCTGTTATTAAAACAATGCCAATTTATCAAAAGTGGAAATCGTGTCTTTAATTTTGTGGCAACACCAACCTTACTGCCTAACATGACAGAAGCTCCATCTACGCCTAACCAATCCAATAAACTTTGCGAAATTCCTCTGTGAACCCATGTGCTGTTAAACACTGCAGCAAAGCTAATTCTACGCCATCAGCATCATTGCTGCCTAGTTCAACCAGATCAAGAAAAAATGTAGCAGGACCAATGTTTGCATCCTGTACGTCTTAGCCACTTTCCAATAAGAGATGAGCAGTACCAAACGACTTACTTTAACCACTGCGTCAGAGACAAAGGATACCATGATTCAAATGTGACACATTCTAATGAAGGCAGTTGAGTTATATCAGGGTGAATCTGGCCCAATATGTCCACATCACAAAACTATCACACGGTGTGGCACAATTCAACACAATTAATAACATTATGTATGTGGCAGTGGGGAATCAGGGCTAATATACCTAACTGGTACTATTAATGCTAAAGGTATTATTTTTGTGGCAGTTTTATTTTATTTTTGTGGCTCTGTATTTTGTTTACAACAAGCAAAAACTGTTCACCTTTTTCCCCTCTCTAAGCAACAGATACAGGCCCTGATCTTCAGTGACACTGAAGTCAAAGGATGTTTTGTCACTGGGTTCAGTGAGCAAATTTTGGCTAGAGAAGGCATAGAAACTGGAGTGGAAGGAAAGGCAGAGGTACCCTGGCATGGGAGTGTAGCAGAGATGGGTGGCAAAGGAGGAATGGCTGGGGAGCTTGGGAGGACAGGGTAGAGACTGGTGGGGTGTCAGAGGGGTATGGGGAGCTCTGGCACTAGATGACAGGGTGCCAGGTGGCAGATCCCCCCATTGAGCCTCCCTAGTGTTGTCCCCCCAACCCCCAGCTGCCCTGACTCAGCCATTAAGGGCAGGACCTCCCAAGTGGTTCCCAGCAAGGCTTTGGAGACAGACTGGCTGGGCAGCATCTTTGGTGTGGGGGCTGTATTTGAGTTCTCAAACATGCTCCCCTATGGCCATCCCCTACTTCATCTCCCTCCCTGCTAGTCTTGGGCCACGTCCACCTCCACTGCCAACCCTAGAGCTGGAGGGAAGGGGCTGTGATGCAGGACTGGGTTCATGGGAAAAGGGCTAAAGCAGCTGTGGCTGGAGGGGGGCTGCTGCTGGCGGAGAGGGCAGGACTGTGGCACTTTTCCTCAACCAATGTTGTCCACAGCAGCAGATTTCAGGGTGTGCCCAGGCTGGGCCAGGACAGGAGGGCTGTCCTTGCAGAGCAGCTGCGGATTGGGCCTCAGGGGAAATCAGAGTGGGAAGGGCAGGGCACTCAGGACAAGGCTGGAGACGGGGAGGTTTCCCAACACCCCAGGGGACTGGCCCCATGCTGCAGCAGCCTCCCCTGCATCTCTTCCCCCAGTGAGGGCCATGGTGCTGGGGGTGCACCTGCTCCCGCAGGGGGGTCAGCATGCAAACACCCAATGCCCCTCTGCTGCCTCCTCACCAGTCCCCTGCCTCCAAGCCTCCCCAGGCATCTTCCCCGCTTCTCTTGCCTTCCCCCGGGCCCCCCGTGACCCTTTTCCCACTCCTCTGGGTTAGAACGTTTAGTCTCCTTGAGACCTGTGATGTCATAATCCTGCCCAGGTCTCCAAACTTCCATGGAGTCAGTGCGCAAAGACAGGAGCGCTATCACAGCTGTAGGAACAACCTGTGTTCAGGCAGGGAGGGACTCCTTTAAAAGATTGGAGACCAAGTCAGGATGAGAAGGCATCAGTTTGCCTTTTGTCTCTGAGGACCCTCTCGGTGCCTGCTTTTCCAAACTGCGAACATCTCCAAGCAGGGCCTGTTCTTCCATAGAGATGACCTAAGCAATTGCCTGGGGCGCCAGGGGCCGCCGGGCTGGAGCCAACTCCAGCAAAGCTATTTTAAATCTCCCACCCTGAGCATGCTCAGCCAGAGTGTGTTTAGGGCAGGAGTGACCTGGCCAAGGAGCGGTTCAGAGTCCAGATGCCCCTGCAGCTATGGTTAGGTAAATTGGTGGGGGAAGGGGGAGGGGCGAGTGGAGCCGGCTAGCAGGGAACAGGAGGGCGGGGTGGCCTTTTCAAATCTCCTGCCCCTGCTGTGCAGCCACAGCACAGCAGAGGCAGGACTGTGAGAGGCGGAGGGAGCAGGTCGGTGTCTGGCCGCCCTCCAGTCTCCATTCCAGCACACAACTTACTTCGTTGCAGTGCAGACTGCAGAACAGCCAGACGCTGACTAGCTCCTCTGCTGCTGGGGAGCTGGAGGCTCCAGCAGGGGCTTGGGGCAGGGAAGGGGCTAGAGGGAGTCAGCTGGGACAGGGGAGGGGGCTCAGAAGACAGGTGCAGAATGGGGAGTGAATCTGCTGGCCCAGAGGAGAAGTGCAGCAGGGCCCAGGGGAAGGGGAAATAGTGGAGAGAGGAGGCTTCCCAAGCCAGGGAAGCAGGAAAGAGAATTGGCCAGGATCCTGCGGAGAGTTTTAATTTTGTTCTTTAAAAGTGACCTAGGGGCTAGGACTCTGTTTTGGTAGCATTTTATCACATTTGAAAAAGTGACCAGTACAAAGTGAATATGAAACAATGAGTTCTTTATCGGGTGTGAAAACTTGCTAGCATCCATCCAGGATAATCTATGAGCTTCAGCACCTCAGACCCCTTCAGCATTGTAATGAAATGCTGGGATGCTTGCATTGTCTCCTTCCTCAGGTGTCAATTGGCTACAAATTCCAAAGAGATATCCTAAACATTGCCACAAGACTCCTTATTTGTTTTGTTTTGCTACCCTTTTGCATTTCTGATAGGGATTTATTTCATTTCCAGAATTGTGTCGTATTGCCTAAACAGCCTGAGGAGCACTACAAGGCACACATCATCATTTCTTGTCCTCAAGCTCCAAAGGGATAGCCGTGTTAGTTTAGTTCAGAAAAACAAACTAGGAGTCCTGTGGCACTTTAAAAGACTAACAAATTTATTTATTGCATGAGCTTTCCTGGGAGAAAATTCCACTTTGTCAGATGCTTTAAAGATGGAGAAATTGAGGCTATGTCTACACTTGAAAAGTTAAGTAGACTTTATAAAGTCTACTTTAATAAAGTTGACTTAAGTGCTAGTTTGAATTAAAATGAGGTGTTATTAATTCGAACTAACTTTTCCTTAATTCAACTTAAGGAGCAGCTTAAGTTGAATTAAGGAAAGCCCAGTGTAGACGCAGAGTAAATTAAGTCGACTTAAGCCTCCTTGAATTGACTTAATTTGTAAGTATAGACACACCCTAAGAATCTGAGAAAGTGGGATTTTCTCCCACAAAAGCTCATGCTATAAATCAATTTGTTAGTCTTTAAAAGTGCCACAGGATTCCTTGTTTATTTCTTGTGCTGTTTAACTTTTTTTAACTGTCAGGCTATGTACACATGATCACTTTATTGCGCGGTAAGGCTCCTTACCACGCAATAAAGCCAGTAGCGTACACACGATCAATTTCCCTGTTGCGCGGCAACACCCTCTTGCCACGCAACAGTTAAACCACTTAAAACGAGAGTGGTAGCATTATCGCGGAACAGCTGTTCCACGGTAATGCTCCTGTATACTCATTTTGCAGAATACACAGCCTCTGGAAATGTCCCAGAGTGCCAATCGAGGCCACTCTGGGACATTGGAGCTGTCAAATATGTCAATTTCACTGCTCTACCTGAGCAGTGAAATTGACAAATATATCAATTTCACTGGTCTAGCAGAGCAGTGAAATTGAGTATTTTTGGGAACTGCCCAGTTTGGCAGCTGCCCTGGACTGAGCTGGGGGGCCGGCTCCGGTTCGAGCCAGCCCCACACTCAGCTCCCAGGCTTCGGGTGTCAGCAGGCGCTGTGGCGCTTAAGTGCCGGAGCGCCTGCTGGCACCCGAAGCCCGGGAGCTGAGCTGGGGGGCTGGCTTGAACCCTCGCCGGTTCAGGCCTGCCCCCAGCTCAGCCTTGGGGCTTCAGATGACAGCGGGGGCTGGCAACGCAGCCCCTGCTGCCACCAGAAGCCCTGCAGCTGGGCTAGGGGGCTGGCTGTGGGCAGTGCATGGTGGGACAGGTGCCCACCATGAACTGCTCTTCTTTCGCAAAGGAGCATTCACATGGTGAATGTTCCTTTGCCAAAGAAGCAACACGTGTGTACACGAGAAAGCGCTATATTTATAGCGCTTTCCTTGTCCCGCAATAACTTATTGCGGGACAAGTTTCTTGTGTGTACATAGCCTCAATTGATATGTTAGTTACTAGCTCACAGTCTTTTAAGTCACTATGCATAGCTGAGAATGAAACACTAGGGCTATGTCTACACTGGCAATTTAAGTCAACTTAAGGAGGCTTAAGTCAACTTAAATTAAGCCACATCCACACTAGGCTTTCATTAAGTCGACTTAAGAAATTCCTTAAGTCAACTTAATGAAAACTTAAGTCAACTTTATAATTACCTCTCATTAGGTCGACTTAAGCCTTAAGTCAACTTAAGGATGGTGTGCACATGGAGTAACCCTTAAGTCGACTTTATTAAGTCAACTTAAGGGTAGTTAGGTCGACTTAACAAAGTGGACTAAGTCGACTTAAAGTTAAGTCGACTTAGTCCACTTTTGTTAAGTCGACTTTAATAAGGTTGACTTTAAGTCGACTTAAAGTCACCCTTATTAAGTTGACTTAATAAAGTCGACCTAACTTTTTCTAGTGTAGACATAGCCTAGGGCACTTACTATATTTGTTTAATATCCAGAGTGCTTATTCCTGGAGAATCAGGGCAGTGAGTTTTTGTTTAATTTCATTGCATGTCTGTGCCTCAGTCTGTGTTTATGACAGCAGGTTTTAGGAGTCTATGTGTGAGAGAGAGATTTGTGTGTCTCCCTAAGCTACAGTGAAAGATACACAGATATATTAATGCCCCAGGCGCGAGATCTTGCTGCATACAGTCTTGTTTGTTTTAACAACAGACTAATAATTATGGCTATGCCTACACTTGAAAAGTTTTATGAAATCAACTTAATAAGGTTGACTTTAAGTCGACTTAAAGTCAACCTTATTAACTCGACTTAACAGAAGCTGACTTAACTTTTCAAGTGTAGACATGGCCCCTTTTTGGCCTTATTAATTCAACTTAATGTTTTAAGTCAACTTAAAAAGGTCCAACTAGGCACTATTCCGTGTCTCCACTGGCTTAAGTCGACTTAATAAAGTCGACGTAAGCGCTAGTTCTAATTAAAACCAGGTGTTGTTAATTTGAACTAACTTTTCCTTAATTTGACTTAAAGAGCAGCTTAAGTCAATTAAGGAAAGCCCAGTGTAGACACGGAGTAAATTAAGTCGATTTAAGCCTCCGTAAGTCAACTTAATTTCTAAGGGTAGACACACCCTAAGTGTGTGTGGGGGGTGGTGGTTTTCTTTTGTGTAGGGGAATTTATTGCTGTGAAACCATTTATGATGGTGTCTGTTGTTACTGGAGCTAATTCCTGACTTTCCTTCGATTTAGAGTGTGGGAAAGATTTGGGAAGAGGGGAGAAAGGGAGACTAACAACTGAACAGGCAGCACGTGGTCTTGACAGAACAGGGAATGAAGATGATACCTCCTGGAGAAGGTGTCTCCTCCTGGCAGCTCCTGCTTTACAGGGATGCTCCAGGAATAGGAGATTGTTCCCATCTCTGGGTGCATCCCAGGGTCTCTGATGCTTGCCTTTCTTGCTCTCGGTGTCTGAGCAGGGAAGAAGATGACCAACTAGTATTGTCAAATACTAGTTTTAGAGAACAGAGGCCTCTTGATCTGTTCTTGTTCAAAGCATCATCTTCATACATCTTGGTGCAGCCAGGCTGTGGCTTCGTTAAATCACAATCTCAGTCATTGCAGATATGTATCTTTCACCTTCTTTCTGGGAAGCTTGGTCTGCCAGTAGCAATTTGCTGTCATCATGTAGAAATCTACATATAGAGAGGATACGTAGGCCTGAGCTTTCAGAAAAAATATCTGTGTTTCCACTTCTTATGGATGGGGGATTTCAGATCACTATAATGTGCACTACAGCTCTCTGACTAGATAGAAGACATTGAGGTTTGCCTGGCTCTGCATATTATTAAGGATGAGCTAACAAGGGGGCGTGGGATAGACAAGGCGTGTGTTGTTAAATTCTACCATCACTGCTCATTATTTTATGCCAGGTGATGAGAACACATACTACCATAAGAATTTTAATACATACATCTTTCTTAATATGTTTCATAGGGCACGTCTACACTTAGAAATTAAACCGACTTAAGGAGGCTTAAGTTGACTTAATTTACTCCACATCTATACTGGGCTTTCCTTAATTCGACTTAAGCTGCTCCTTAAATCGAATTAAGGAAAAACTAGTTTGAATTAATAACACCTAGTTCAAACAAGAACTTCTTCAGTCGACTTAAGCTAGTGTGGATGCCCTAAATCGACTTGGTCTAAAAGTCAACCTAGGGCGTGGGGGACAAGGGAGACCCGCATGGCTCCCTTGTCCCCTGGAGAGCCCCTGCTTCCTTCTCCCCAGACCCGCGGCTTCCCTGCCAGAGGAGCCACCATCCCGGGGAGAAAGGCTCCCCAGCCAGGACTCCAGCCAGAGGGAATCCCCCCAGAACCCTGGCTGGAGAGCCCTGGGGGCTCCCTTCTCCCCGGGAAGCTGCTTGAGGCTCATCCCGGGGACAGCCAGTCCCATGCAGGGCTCGTTCTCCCCGACCGGTCCTGGGGAGAAATGGGAAAAGGAGCGCGGGGCTCCTTTCTGGCCAGGACAATGGGGTCCCAGGGAGAAGGGAGCCCCACAGTCCCTTTTCCGGGACCGTGCTCCAGCTGATAGGGGATCCCTGGGGTTTCCCTGTCAGCTGGAGGGCCATGCTGGCTGGAGTACGTTTTCTTCTTGCCCAGACCCCGTGGGTCCAGTGAGAAGAGAGCGAGGCTCCCTTCTGGCCAGGACTGCATGGGGCTGACTCTCTCCTGGACAAGCCCCCTAGCCTCCGCTTCCCCTTGACCTAACTAGTCGACTTAGAGAGTCTAATGTGGACTTTCTAGGTCAACTTAATAAGGTCATCTTTAAGTTGACTTAAGAGTCTTGTGTAGACTTTTTAAGTCAACGTAATAAGGTCGACTTAAAGTCAACTTAATAAAGTCCACCTAAGTTTCTAAGTGTGGACATAGCTATAGAGTCTCAATTAACCTGCTTTGGGAAATATTCCAGTCACAATATTTTAAATTCCACTGCATTGCTGGCAAAATCTGAACTGTGTGCCCCTGTTATAGAAGATTGTGGCTGTCAGACCTCCCCAAATACAGAACGTGTTGGTATCATCAGGGTTTGAGAAATAAAGGCCAATTCATTTTATAGATAACCAAAAGTGAGGGTTATTTTGTACCTTTCCCTTAAATCTGAATTGTTTTAGAAACTTGGGCTGTCAGAAATCTGCTGCTTGTTGTTTTGTATTTCATTAATTTTCAGTGCTTTAAATATAGGCTCTCTGCCAAGTCAATCCATAGTACAGCTATTATATTTACTCTTCTACACTTCTTTGATTCTGTTGTAGAATTTCTTTCAAATGTTACTATACAGAATTATCAAAGACTTAGGGGTACATTTATATAAATGCAATCTTTTATATTTTGGGTCTGATTTTGTGTCTTACTGGAAAAAAGTATGAAGTAGTGAATCTCTGATTCTGAATTGATTTGGTAAGTAATGGATCGGCAAGGCTAGTGGTACAATACAAATCCAGTAAGTCACTGCATTGCGTTACTGTACTTTTTTTGATTGTAACTTAGTTGCAATAATACATTTGTTTTACAATAATGTGCTGTCTTCACTTAATATAGCAGTAATGTCTTTCTGATTATTATATCATCTTCTAGCAGATGCAATGGCCAGCCTTTTAGAAGGCGGTTTAAGGTATCCATATATTGACCCTTTGGTTATGCAGTGAAAGAATGGCAGGGGAAGTGGATTTTATTAGGAGGTGTTGGTTAGCTAGGAAAGTGTGCTGCTAGGGGGAAAAAAAGAGGGGAAGGAAAGCAGGATTGGGCTCGTGGCTGCTACAATCTGCGAAGCCCCAGGTGGAGGGAGGGGGAGCACCAAAATCACATCTCACCTAGGGCACCAAAAAACCTTGGGACGGCCCTGTCTCCAAGTAATGCCTCTGAGGGAAACCGTATAACTGTGCACACTATGCAAGCCACAGTGATCTTCCCAGACCAGTAAGAAGCTGCAAGTTAGAGCCCTGAGCAGATATAAATATGTGGATCCATATCCGATCTGCATCTGCAAGAAATGGTCTGCGGATATCTGCATTGTATCCACAGATGTGGATATCCGTGGATATAATGCGGATATCCACAGATTTGCAGGGCTCTACTGCAAGTGATGAGTTTTCCACTGCTACCTACCTCAGAAGACATACTTGCTACAAAAGTCATCCTAGTCTTGGCCAAAGGGTGACCTGATGGTCACAGGACAATGGTCGATGGCGAAGGAGAGAGTCCCTGAAGCCTGGAAGCCCTTTGCCTGACGCTGCACAGGCCAACTGCGAAGCATCTCTCTCCCTGTGCAGCCCCCACCCGGACAAAGGCTCTTTTAGGCAGCAGGCCCACTTTGGAGCCCAGAGAGGGGAGTGGAGTTCCCTCTGGCCAGCCATTGTGCTGCCTGCATTCGCCTCTTCCCGCAAAGACTCTTGAGCACTCCATGCGAGATGCTCTGCCCATCTGCCACCATCCCTGTCTGTTGCAGTCAGCCAAAAGGTGCAGGAAGCCACGTGGCCCACTTGACCAAGTAGCCCAGATAGGGCTTACAGCCATGACCTTGGCATTAGTAGCATCACACTCTAGCCAGCTGAGCTAGATGGCCCATGGAGAAAGAACCCTCAAACAGCCCCTTTAGGGAAGGTGGCACTGGAGGCCCCAGAGCCTTTGTGGCCTCCACAGGAACATGGTTGGCTGAGGGGAGGCAGGAAGCTTTCACAGGGGAATTAGCTCAAGTGGTAGAGCTTAGCATATGAGAGGCAGCAGGATTGATGCCCGCATTCTCCAGCAGCAGGCTTTGCTTGGTTCCACTTGCCTCCTGTTCTCTCCCTGCCTTTTAGAAGGCATTCCCAGCCAGGGGACCAAGTGCCATCACTGGCCTCCCTCCCTCTACTCCATCCCAGTCCCCTAAAGGCAGCCCTGGCATGACAGAGAACTGCGCGTCCTAAGCTCCCACTGCGCCGCTCTGCTGGACCTGAAACCCCCATCTCACCACAAGGCAGATTTCTTACTCAAGCCCTTCTTCTTGCCAAAGAAGGGCCAGATAAGCAGGCAAGGGTCCGTTTCATTTTCCTGACATCAGGCTGAGGAGGCATCAGTTTGCCTTTTGTCTCTGAGAACCCTCTCAGTGCCTGCTTTTTTCAAGCTGCGAACATCTCCAAGTAACGGCTCCAAGGAAAATCGTATAACTGTGCAGGCCACAGTGATCTTCCCAGGCCAGTAAGGAGCTAACAAGTAACGAATTTTACAATGCTACCTATCTCAGAAGACATACTTGCTACCAAAGTCCTCCTAGTCTTGGCCAAAGAGTGACCTGACCGTCACAGGACGATGGTCAATTGCGAAGGAGAGAGTCCCTGATGTCTGGAGGGAAAAGTCCCATCAGCAGAGACTGGCTGGAGGGCTCCTCAGTGCTTTGCTAGCCCAAAGTCGGCAAACGACCCGCACCACAGGAACACTCTCTCTCTAGGAGCAGAAGGCGAATGCAAACACTTGACGCAGTGCAGGTTTGGCAAGAGGCAGCTGAGCGCATGCCTGCACCTTCTCTGTGAGGCAGGGAGGGCTCCTCTGAGGCCCCAAGAGCTGATGAGGTCATGGGTGAAAAAGAAAGCAGCTGAAGCTGCATTCGAGAGGCACTGCCCTGTAGAAAAGTGCTCATGTTGCTCCTTTCTGGCTGAGCTGGGGGACTGCCTGTGGGCTCTGGAAGCCCTGGCCTGACCCTGTGCAGGCTGACTGCAAAGCCTCTCTCTCCCCTAGCTTGGGGCGCCGACTATTAAGCCTACTTCTGTGGCTTGGGCTGGAGGCACGACCCCTGCAGGAGACATTTGGGTGGATGTGGCAGGCAGCAAGAATGCGGGCCACCAGCTCAACCCTTTGGGACGGGCGGGCCATCTCAAGCCTCTGGGCCTACAAGCAGGGAAGGAAGCCACTCAGGCTAGCCCTGCATGCCCACCCACACAGCCCCCACCCAGACAAAGGCCCTTTCAGGCAGCAGGCCCACTTGGGAGCCCAGAGAGGGGAGTGGGGTTCCCCCTGGCCAGTCATTGTGCTGCCTGCATTCGCCTCTTCCCGCAAAGACTCTCAAGCACTCTGTGCAAGATGCTCTGCCAAGGGCCGTCCTTTGGGGGGAGCAGGGCCCGGGGCCAATTGGCCTAGGCAGGGCCCTGCCCTCCCCCCCATGTTGGAGGGGAGCACAGCAGGTCAGCCCGCTCCATCCCCAAGGGAGCCAGCCCCAGGCCAGGAAGCTGAGGCCACCCACCGGGTGGCTGGGAAAGCCGGCCCTGGGAAGCCAAGGTCCACCCGCCAGGTGGTGGGGAGAGCCAGTCCCAGCTACGGCTATGAGCCAGCCCCGGCCAAGGCCGTCACTGCCCTGGCCACAACCGGGACCCCAGGCTGCACGGGGCCGGTGCCCCAGCCAGGGACCGGAGGCCGCCACCGGGAGCTGGCCCCGGTGGAGGCCTGCCCCGCCCTGCCAGCAAGGGCCAGCCCTAGCCACATGCAGCTGTGTGGGGCAGGCTAGCCCAGAGCTGGGCCCCACACACCTGCCCCTCCCCTGGGCCTGCCTGCTCTGCCCTGGGGGTGGGAAGGGCCAGCCTAGAGGCCGGGCAAAGTGCTCCTGGCCCACCCCGCTGCCTTCAGCTATCTTCAGAAGGCAGCCAGGAGCAGAGTGAAGCGTGATCGTCAGGGGACCACTGCACACGCCCCGCACTGACCCGCTGGGAGCAGGACAGCACACGGCCCATGTAACCGCGGGGCCGGGGGCGATTGCCCCGTTCGCCCCCCCCCCCCAAGGGTGGCCCTAGCTCTGCCCATCTGCCACCATCCCTCTCTATTGAAGTCAGCCAAAAGGAGAACGGTTTGTTAGCTCTCAGGGTCATAGCGCAGACAGTCTTTGCTAACAAAGGAATCAAAAATGACAACAGCAACCACGAGGTGTTTCTGGAGAGACCCTGCTTCTTCAGCCCCTGAGAGGAGACTGACCTCTTCCACCCAGCCAGCACCCACCCTAGCTGTCCCCTTGCCCCTCCCTAATCCTTTCTCCTTTCTGCACAAGGTAGCCACTCCCCTAGTCTCCACTTGCCCCAACCTGTTGCAGCTAGTTGATTCAGGAGAACAAAGTGGTCTGGTTGGCAGTCATGCGACTAGGGAAGGCCCATCTGCCCTCCAGTGGCCAAAATGACCACACACCTGGGCCTCATCACTGACATGCATGAGTAACATATGGGGAAAGTGAGCTGTGATCAGTTCATTCCTAGGGCGGCCAAATGAAAATACCAATATCAGAGCAGGCTGCAAAAGAAGAGCAGATTTTCCCAGTACTGGTGGATGACACTAAAGTCAGACTTCCCAACCAGCCATGACAATGTTTCTGATCTCCCACAGAGGTCTTCAAGAACCAAAACAAAGTGTACACAGCCTCCTTCACTGCATTTCAGCTTCTGCCTCCCAATCAGCCACCGGGTCTAGTAAAGAAAGAAGTTACTTAAAACTCCATGTTCTTTATCAAAAAGGTTCTCTTAACCCCAAAGGATCATTACCAGATCAATATGTTTGGATCTTGCCTAAAATACCACGTGGCCAGCCAATCCTTTAGTAAGTAAAACTAAAGGTTTATTATAAAAAGAAAGAAACAAACTATAACAGAAATGTTCAATGATCAAAGTCTCACGTACATACAAATGATTTAGAAGTCCATATATATCAGGTTTCCAATAGAATTGTGGAGTTTGCGAGTTTGTACAGTCCGTCCGGTTACATCCAGTACCTGGACAGGTCTCAATCCTTTGTTTCACAACTTCAGTTGCAGATGAATAGATCCAGAGGTAGGTGATGGCTGAAGGCTAAAGATAATACAGATGTGGTGCAGCTGTCTTTTATGTCCCTTGGCCTTTATTATGCTGTTAGTGGAAATTTATAGAAACAAGGTGGAGTCCAGGGTCATATGCATAAGTGACTCAGCAGTTGTAGCCCTCGGGGTCTTTCCCTGGGTCCATTGTACCTCAGGGTTTTCTTAATGGGCCATTAAGCAAATTATTGCTGCAGCCTGTCTGGGAAATCGTCAAGAAACTCAGCACAAGTTGAAATACAGATATAGCAAACATATCCATAACGGCCAGTATAAATATTTTACACATGTACATAAACAATATCATCATGCTTAGCAAATTGTCTCCTTTCTATCGGTACCCGAGATGGCCTAGTTCAAATGGATTATTGTAATTTTGACATATGGCTGCTAAATAATATCACAACCAATCCAGCCAGCATCACATGAGGTGCACACACCGCACTCAGCGAAAACCCCCAGAATCCCTCCCCTCTGTCACACCAGGCTGCTACGGGAGATCATGTTCATTACTGGCCCGGCAAACTCCAGCAATGGACAAACCACTCGTTTGGGGGGGTACCTCCCTGTTTCTCTCAATCTGCCTGAATTTGCCATTCTCACGGCGACCCACCTGGGCATAGTGACAGCTGCCCAGACAAACAGACTGAAATCAGCCCAGCCTCACACAGCTCCAGTTCAAAGCCTTGATCATGGTGGCAAGCTCCTGCACTGAACCAGAACTTGGCCCAGCAATGGGGCTCCGGGCCAGGCAGCCAGAGAATGAAGGGCTATTACCCTGAGCGGGGATCCATGTTCCCCCACACCAAGTCGCTCTCAAAACAGTGCACCAGAGGGCCCCAGGATGCAGGGGTCTGAGGAGTTTTCCCCACTGTCCACCACAGAGGGGCTGGGCCGCAGCCCAGAAACACACCTTGCCTGGCCCAGGAAGGGGCAGGTCAGTGGGACTTTATTGCACAGACAGAAAGTGCCATTAGGTACCGGAGCACTCCAGTATGGCAGGGCCAGCGTCGGGTCTGCTTGAGATCAGCATGCAACCCTGGCAGGTACCTCCCAAACACACATCTGGAAACTCCAGCAACAGGAACAGAAAGTCTGGTTTGTACCCTCCAGAGGAACACACCTTTGGGCCGGAGCTGCCAGCTCTTGGTGCTTCCTTGCAGCACCAGGTCCCAGAGTCCTGGGAATCCAGGGGAACCTCAACCCTTCGCTTTGAAATACAAATAGGTTTCCAGCCCTCTTGCTGGAGAGATGTTATGAAATTATGATACTTAGCCATTTTAAGATACCTAGACATTCTATGTTAGCTTGAGTAGATAATAGTTTAGCTTAGCATAAGTGAGCAACAGTATTGAAGCCTTAGGCCTTGGGAAGGTAAACTTATAACCTGTACTCCTCTGTGGTCCGAGAAGCTTTAAGAGACGCAAACATCCCGCTTCGAAAGAAAACAGAGACCCCTGGAAACCGTATATCTATTAGTGATAAGGTAAAGAAAACATATATAATGAGGACAGGACCATAAAGAATGGAACAGCCATCCTGCTTCAGGGAAAAGTAAAGATAAACACAAATGATGAGGACCAGACCAAGAAGGGTAAAGGCCAGGCCAGGCGCAGGACCTGAGCAGTTCTGGCCAGAAGGGAGCCGAGCGGTTGGGCCCAGAAGAGAGCTCCGCACTCCCTTCTCCCCCAGACCGCTCCGGGGCTTGCTGTCTCAGGGAGAGCCAGCCCCATGTGGGGCTGGCTCTCTCCAGGACGAGCCCTCCTAGCTCTTCCTCAGCTCCCCCTGGACCTAACCAGTCCACTTAGAGAGTCTAGTGTAGACTCTCTAAGTCGACTTAGTATGGTCAGCTTTAAGTCGACTTGAGAGTTCTCCATAGACTCTCTCAGTCAACTTAATAAGGTCAACTTAAAGTCGACTTAGTAAAGTCAACCTAAATTTCTAAGTGTAGACATAACCTAGCTGTGGGGCCAGCAGATTGTCTGTCCCTCGCAGTCTCAGAAATTGCTTTGTTAGCTAGCTTTAGAGAATTGCTGGGGGCGATTCTCCAGCCTGGGCCTTACAGGAGCTCAGCTGGGATAGGCGCAACAGGCCACTAAGAAACTCCAGTCTCTTCCCAGGACCTGACCCCCTGTTACCACCCAGCTCCCCCTCTCCACACCCCAGCCCAGCCACCCTTGGCTCTGACCTCCCAGCCCCAGCCCGGGGACTCACCCAGCCATGGAGCAGAGCAGTGTTTGGTGCCGTGCTCCAGTCCTTGCTTCATATTGTGCCTCCCAGTGCCCAGCTTTAAAACAGGGCTCAGTCCCACCCTGGCATTCCCCCTGGGGCCATCACAGCTAGGTCCGTGCCAGTTGGGTTTCCCAGTAGTTGTGTGGATGCAGCTCAACCAGGCTGCTCCTTTCTGGGAACCACCAACACAGGCAGTGATTGCACCATGACAGGGTTAAACAAGGAGTCTGTCTAAGCCACACTGTATTAGGAGATGGGGCAAGACCAGTCAAAGGGGCAGGGATAGCGTGTATTAATCATCATATGCATTGCTAAGAGCAGCCAAACTTGGTAGGTCTTCTGTGTAAAACATGACTAAGCCAGGAAGGAATGGGACCTCGTGCTTAATCTTTGTCTCTGACCCCGTACTCCCTCCATGGTGTTAGGGTGGGCATGCTGGGATCCGTGTTTCAGGAAAAGACCAATACACTTCTTAATGCATGCCCTCCAGGAGAGGCTTGTCTAAGCCTAGAGATATGCAGATTCCTTCGGAACACATCGAGTTAATTAAGTACTCTGCCGACCTTAGATTTAGATCTACATTTAGAAACTTTTTATTCCTCTTTCTTGACTTATTATTTTCTACTAACAAGGATAAATGGGGCAGAGGACTTGGACTATTTGGGATCTCTTCTTGGACACTCCAACAACAACTGGAAGATCAGGCCAGCCAGAAAGCTATCACTGTTTCCCCTCCAAAGTCTTTGATAATTATTGAGGGTTGGAAGTGTTTTACTAAGCTGTTGTGGGCACATGTTAGTGTTTGAATCTGAATAAAGGATAGCTTTGTAGTAAAGTACCCTTGGGGTACACTATTTTTCCCATCCATCTATCAGCCAGACAAGACCCCCTCGCACAGAGTAAATTTACCACAACCTTCAAGTCAGCAGAACCCGGGTAACACCCTGGACCTCCATTGGGAGGGGATTGCTGAGTGCACATGGTTCTCTGACCCCTGGGTCAAGCTCCGCTGGCTGCCAGAGGAAACGAAATCACTCCAGGCTGGGAACGAGATGCCAACGCAGTACCTTTGTTCCCAGAGGCTGGGAATAGACTTCACTGAGACGTGTTCAATAGACAGTCATGCCGTCAAAGTACATAGGTCCAGGTTCCCGGTTCGTATCCATGTGTTCCATCCCCCCAAAGTCAATGGCTGATTCACACAAGTCAAGATCTTGGCCTCCTCTCTCTGGGCCAGGACCATCTTCGACTGTGTAATAAACATTCCTTGTTGCCATGTTACTCAGTAGCCCATCTGCCGTGCAACATGCACACTGGGGACACTGTCATGCCAGGGGCCCAGGGGCTCGCCCACCCATGTACTGAGCCGCATTGTATGCCCCATACCCCGAGGCACAGGGGCAGGTGACATCCTCACCCCCACACACACACACACAAAGCAGCAGGGCAGGAGAGGAGATGATCAGTCACTTGACCTGGGGCACGGCTTGTCTGTTCTATTGGAAACCCAGAAATGGAGGATGGGCGGCAGCTCGAGAGGTCCCCATGTCCAGCCCTTGGCACCAGGCAAAGGGCCAAGTCACCCCAGAACAGCCCTGGCTAGGGTTTGTCCAACCGGTTCCTAATGCCTCCAGTGATGGCACCAGTGGCCAAGGGCATCTATTTTGCCTTGTTACCACTATTCAGGAAACAGAACTATTTGTATCACCCTAACCACTGGAACCTTATTGCTGCAGTCTTGTTTACTCCTGTTTGAGTACATTTTGCTTGTACCATCTCAGTCCTACGGGAATTTGTCTGCACCATCTCACAGTTCAGTTTTCTGTTTAGAGACATTTTTATTCCTTTTGTTATACAAGCAACTCTAACGCAACTAGCTTACCCATAGCTGAGAACGTTACTGTGAATGTGCTTTGTTATTTCGTGTCAGTGGAATGATCCACCCTGGTGGATCATTCCACCTCACTTTTTTAACTTTTACCCCCCTTCTTTGCTGAAAGTAGATATCATTTGGCTGGAATGTAGTTTTAATTGGAAATTGACGTTTTTGTTTTGAGTTGTTTTGAGTAGATGTTAGTTCACGACCAAGGAAGGAATGGTGTGTGTGTGACATCATAAAACGAACGGCAGTAACAAAAGGAACCGAAGCAAAACTTTGTGTAACATCTGTTACAATCTAAGCGGCCAAAAAACGCAAATCAAAATAACCCCAGGTCTAAAAAAGTCCACCCCAAAAATAAAAACAAACCAGAGTGTGAAACAGGAACAAAAAGATAACAAACAGATGGCATGCTTGCAATATTGGGGGTGGCTGACAGTCACGCCAGGATGTGAAAGCAGCATAACACAGCAAAATCCATGGGAATTGTGACCCATGCGAGCCTAAGGTAGCTCCCTGAAAATGCCAAAGATCAGGGCAGGCTGCAAAAAGAAAGCAGATTCCCACAACACTGGTGGCTGACACTGAAGTCCAGCTTCCCAACCAGCAAACAAACGATACTTCTGATTCCCCGCACTGGTTATCAAAAAGCCACAACAAAACATACTCAGGCCCCTTGTGATCGGTTGAACCCCACCACACACCCATGATATGATCTGTGTAGCTTTCCTGTTCACTCTTGCAATGTAATGAGGTGGTTCAATGCAAAATATGTCATTTGAGGTGTTCTCATAGACTCATAGACTTTACGGTCAGAAGGAACCAGTACGATCATCTAGTCTGACCTCCTGCAAAATGCAGGCCTCAAAACCTCACCCACTCACTCCAGCAATAGGCCACCAACCTATGACTGAGTTATTCACCTCCTTAAATCATGATTTAAGGACTTTAAGATACAGAGAATTCACCGGTAGGTGAACCATGCCCTGTGCTACAGAGGAAGGCAAAAAACCCCAGAGCCCAGGCCAATCAGTCCTGGGGGAAAATTCCTTCCCGACCCCAAATATGGCGATCAGTTAAACCCTGAGCACGTGGACAAGTCTCAACCGTCAGTTACCCAAGAAACAATTCTCTGTAATAACTCAGAACCCACCCCATGTACCTCCCTTCTTAGGCCACTTGTATATCCACCACACGTAGCCAAAATCAGTCAATTTCCAAAATAGGGTAATCATACCATCCCCTCCATAAATATTTAATGCTCATAGCAAGCTTTACATTATTGTTATGGTAATGTGTTTCCTGCAGCATCACACCTGTGGACAGATGTGAAACATGTCCCCCAAGTTATTTCACATGGCTCAGGAGAGAGCAGACAAACAGGACTGTCTTTCCTCACTTACACAGTGAAGAAGTGCATAACAGAGACTATGCAAATTCAGCTCTCTAGCTCGGGGTGGGAAAACATCAGCAAAACAATCACCTCAGCCCAGGAAGGGAGGGGCCAAGCGGGGATTTGAAGAGAGAAAATATCATGCTTTGAACTGTTGGGGGCTTTTTGCCAGAGAATCTCCATCTTGCAAGCAACTTCCAAGACCTGTGCCTATCCACATGGCCATAAGGGCCAGGCTGCAAAACCATCAATAGCCAGGCATGTGGGTAAGATTGAAATGGATGACAACAGTGAACTTTAGCTCTGAGTATGTGTTATTTTTTATTTGGTAGTTATAAACTCATTGACTGATTGATTAATTGATTGTGAAGTGATTTGCTTATATACTCACTTAAAATCATATAATCAATAAATTAATATTTGCTTTATCTAAAGCAGTGTAGATTTTGGAGACAGAATGAATGTGTGGAAGCCTAACTTAGAGCAAAGGCTAAATGCATATCATTTTTTTTGTTAAACTGATGTACCGGAGTAAATGAGCCTGCAGTGATCAGAGAAGCATCCCAATCCCTACAGGCCGGAAGTTCCCAGAGTGGCAGCTGAGGGCAATCCCTGGGGGACTGTCCCCTGAGTGGCTAATGAGCACATTTCTACTGCCTGGGAGTGATTACATGGAGGAGCTGGTGTGGACTGACCCAGGAGTGGGGGTACACCAAGCAAAGCAGGGTAAGTCAGGGTTTAGGACTGGGCAATCAGAGATGTGCAGTGGCACACCAGACCAGATTGCAGGAGGGGAATGTCAAAACCCCTTTACTACATTTCGGCCACTGACTCCAAATTAGCTACTAGATCTAGTAAAAAGATAAGTTACTTGAAATGCCATGCTCTTTACCAAAAGGGTTCTCCTGACCCCAAAGGATTAGCCACATTACCAAATCAATGTAAGTTTATATCTTACCCAAAATCCCATGCTGCCAGCCAATCCTTTAATAACTAAACCTAAAGTTTATTATAAAAGAGAAGAAACAAACTATAAGAGAGTTGTTAAGGGGTTAAAACAATCACATACATACACATGATCTGAAGGTCCATATATATCAGGTTTTCAGACCTTTGTTTCACAGTTTCAGTTATTAGAAATCCAGGCCAGAGAAATGAAGACTAAATAGTGCATGTGTACAGTTTATTCTAATTCTCCCATGAGAGTGATTCCAGACCAGTGCTGGCTGGGCTCTCAGTCTTGCAATCCAGACTTTCCCTGAGAAGCTTGGACAGATGTGGTGATTCCAGCTTCCTTTATAGTTGAAGCAAGGTGGGCCCTTACAGGTAATGTCCTCATGTGGGCTTGGATGAGAGACACTTGACCTTTACACAGCAGGTTATTCTTCATAAAGTACAGTCAGCAATGACCATTTAAGATCTCACAACAGTTCACAGACACTTTCTTAAGTGGAGAATAGTAATATATTGAAACAATGCTGGATTCTGGCACAAGCCAAGTAAGCCATGGCTTAGCGCCTCACATTATGAAGGACCTCTAAATATATCAGAGATAACTAAGAAGGTTTATCATAATTGAAATTGATAATGCAAATAAGGCTTTTTGCAAGATGTATGTTTTATTTAGTTGTTTTTCACTGAATCTTTGCCTATGCAAATATATTGGTTCATCATTTATTTTTCATTACCTTTTCTATTATAATGTAATACATTTTTTCTCTTTATTATTATGGTATGGGGCCTCTGAATCTTGACATAGCATGGGGCCTCAGCATGTCTTAATCCAGCCCTGCTTTGAAGTAACACTTCCACCTCTTAGGCACCGCAGGTAATTAGCTGCACAGGTAACAGTTTACATTGTTACATCAAAGGCCCATCTAGGTGTTAATGTTCCCCTTTGGCCTCTTCATCAAACAACAGACAGAAAAACAGTTTATCTATCTTCCTAACCTCTAATAAGACAGATGTAACCATCATCAAATAACTACCAATAACACACTTGCATATCAAAGCCCTAGTCTACTTGTAAGACTCCCGTTGTATTTTCCTATAATAGAATCATAGGGCTGGAAGGGACCTCATGAGGTCATCTAGTCCAACCCCCTGCTAAAAGCAAGACCTCTCCCACTAAATCATCCCAGCCAGGGTTTTGTCTAACCGAACCTTAAATATCCCCAAAGATGGAGATTCTACCACCTCCCTAGGTAACCCATTCCAATACTTCACCACCCTCCTAGTGAGAAAGTTTTTCCTAATATCCAACCTCGACTTTCCTAGCTATAACTTGAAACCATTGCTCCTTGTTCTGTCCTCTGTTATCACCAAGAACAGCCTAGCTCCCTCCTCTTTGGAGCACCCCTTCAAGTAGTTGAAGGTTGATATCAAATCCCCCCTCAGTCTTCTCTTCTGTAGACTAAATAAGCCTAGTTCCTTCAGTCTCTCCTCATAAGTCATGTGCCCCAGCCCCCTAATCATTTTTGTTGCCCTGCGCTGGACTCTTTCTAATTTGTCCACATCCTTTCTGTAGTGGGAAGCCCAAAGCTGGACACAGTATTCCAGATGCGGCCTCACCAGTGCCCAATAGAGGGGAATTATCACATCCCTCGATCTACTGGCAATACTCCTACTGATGCAGCCTAATATGCCATTGGCCTTTTTGGCAACAAAGGCACACTGTTGGTTCATACCCAGCTTCCCGTCCACCATAACCCCAGGTCCTTTTCTACAGCGCTGCTACTTAACCGATCGGTCCCCAGCCTGTAGCAGTGCATAGGATTTTTCCGTCCTAAGTGCAGGACTTTGCACTTGTCCATGTTGAATCATAAGGTTTCTTTTGGCCCAGTTTTCCAATTTATCTAAGTCTCCCTGGATCCCGTCCCTGCCTTCCAGAGTGTCTACCATTCCCCCCCAGTTTGGTGTCATCCGCGAACTTACTAAGCACGCAATCTATCCCATCATCGAGATCATTAATGAAGATGTTGAACAGAACCGGCCCCAGGACTGACCCCTGGGGCACTCCACTCATTATTGGTTGCTAACTAGACATCGAGCCATTGATTCCTACCCAATATGGTTATAAAGGTCAGATTTGGGCCATGTATTGCAAAGTGGCTCATTCTTTGGGGGACTAGCATGACAGGAATTAATTACTACAAAGGTGGGGTGAAAATGGGGTTTGGGTTTGTTTTGCAAACATCCAGGTGTGTCAGATTAATGACCAATAGAGCCCAGCTGCCTCCATGTGTCTGGTCCACCTGGCCAAGGAATTGTCTTGAACAACTCTTGGTCTGGTATATTCCAGCTGCAGGGGGGGCGGGGGGGCGTGCGTACGTGCGCACGCGCGCACAACTGTTTTTTTAAAGGTCTGTACTCACAAGAAACGCAGCATACTGCCTTGTCCCCCTGAATACAATCCTGCTGTTCATCTCATGTATAAGTAGGACAGGGCTCCCACAACTTCCTAGGACAACTGTTCCAGTGCCAAACTGCCCTTCATTAGAGAGGTTTTTCTTATATTTGACCCAAAACCCCCAGGCTCACTGTGGCCAACTCTAGTGACTGTCAGAAATCTGACGATCATTATTGTTCCCCTTAAAGCCCCAGCTCCTGGAGTCAGGTGAATCTGGGATCATTTCAGTAAAGACCCAGTTTCTAGCCCTCATGATTTTGGAGAAAGCTTCAAAATGTGACACGCCCCCCCCCAGGCACCCTCAAATAGAAGAAGGCAGATAAATGAAGCCCTAAATCCATGGCTTTTCACATCAGTTCATGATTTTCATGCCAATCTCAGGATTTTTGAACATGAGGAGCTGTACCACTGGCTGTGGACTAAGCGCTGGTACCTTCAGCTTTTTTTAATGTTGTCCCTTGCTCTCTCTGGCCCCAGTGTGAAGCCTCTCCAAAGGAAGGATGCTGCACAAGCCAAGAGCTTTCCCCAGCTCGGTGACCCAGCAGATCAGAGTTACATTGGGAAAGGATTTGCTAGGCCAAGTGGCAGGGGGACAACAGCCTCCCATTCCCCAATCACCTACCCCCAGACAAGCCCTGAGCAGGCTGACCCAGCCCTATGCACCCTAGATTAACCCCGGAACAATAGCAGCACACAAAGGCCCTGGCCCCACTTGCTCTCCTCCCCCCGCCCCGACCCCCTGCTTCTGTCTAGCTGCAGGAGGGGATCGGGGAGCTGGAGTGCTGTGGCCAAGCACCCCATTGAGCTCCTTGTAGCAGGGGCACATGCTGGGCATGTTCCAGACCCATCCTTGGCCTTGCAGGACTGGCTACCCTGCCGTGATGTCTGCTCACCACACGGCCCCTGTCTGACCAGTGCCTAGCTCCACCAGCCTATGCTCCAAAGCCCTCTTGAAGTCGTGGCCAGGGACTAGGCTTAGCAAGGCTCTGGCATGGCCAGCTGGCAACACCCTGGGACAGGGAAGTCTTCCCAGGTCCCGATCAAGTGGTGGAAGGGGAGCAGCCAGCATAGCGAAGAGAGGCTGAACTGTGGTCCCTGGAGAAGTGGGATGTGAGTGAGAAGAATGGCTGCGCAGGACTGTGGAGGACAACACCAGATTGGGTCAGGTCGCTGCCTCGTTGCTCCATCCGTGCTGCATAGGAAGCAAGCTGGGGGTAAGTCACAGGGCAGCCCAGGCACTGCCCCACAGGGTCCTGGGCACCCATGGCCAAAGGCTTTGCATGCAGATGGAGGGCTGTAAGCCATAGTGCAGTGGGTGGGGAGCTGGGTCCCAGGATGTGGCAAGCTCCCCCAGGTGATGCACAAACTTCAAAACCAGGATGTGACACTGATTTGGGGCTGAGATGTGAAGGAACCCAGGGGCTGGAGCAGCAACACAGAGAAGGGGAACCAGGCATGGGTGATTCCCTGGGCAGGGGGTGCTGGACCAGGGGGCAGTGCTGGAATCTGTTCTGGGGTGGTCAGGCAGGGTGTGGAGAGCTGAGTCTGGTGGGGAGCTTGCCTACCAGCTGGGCCAGGCACCAGCCAAGAGGGACATGTCTGTCCTTCATAGATCACCTGGGTGTAGGCACAGCCAGAGATGATCACAGAGATACTGGCCTGCGAAGGGCTTGACAAAATTATCACTCAAGTTTCCAATCAGAGGCAGGAGAATTTTTACATCAAGTCCAGCAGCAGCCAGTTCTATGGCCTCCCATAAACCAGACCAAAGTCAGCCATGGCCAGAAAATGAGAGTATGTAAGATGCTGTCGATGGCTGCCATCGGGGTGAAACGGAGGTGAGCGAGTACAGCGGGAGGGAGCAGGTCCTGTGACGAGTTACAGCCGCACAAGGATCCTGGCACAGACCCTGATGAAAGAGGGGGAGGGGAAGAGTCAGGGAGGGGAGGGAGGAGGAGCCGTGGGAGGAAGCGGAGTTGATGGCAGGGAATGAGGAAGGACTTGC
>ML685884.1:936411-948951 GCA_007922175.1 Pelusios castaneus | reverse complement strand
GGTGCCGCCAAGTGCAGCTAAGTCAGTGGCAGAAACCCAGGCGAGAGGTGAGCAGCCGCAGCCTGGCTGCTGGCTCCAAGCCAACAGGAGTGCAGGCCACTTTAAAAAGCCCCTCGGGCCTCTTTGATCCCGCAGGCCAGGGGTTGGGAGCCTGAGCATTCATGAAGGAGCCCTCTGCATGGCTTACTTCACATCAAACCATATAACTACCTTTCAAAAGTGAACAGGAAAGTTACACAGATCATAGCCCAGGCCAGGGGACGACCCAGGACACACTTGACACAATGTGCTTTGTATCCGACAATAGACATAATACATAATACACTGTGAGGGAGACGGACGAGACACGGTCACACCACAAGGGAGTACGTGGGGGGCAGCGTGTCACAGCAGGCACCAGTGCAACCGGAGCCAAAAGCTCTAACGGGACCGGATTTGGGATTTTGGCCCCAGCAGCCCGGCGTAGATCAGTGAGGTACACTGTGGCCATCCCTGGCGGAGCCACTCCACTCAGTGTGTTCGTTTGCAGGCACCTCTGCAGAGACGGCCACATGGGGCACGTATCCATCCCCCCCAACCTAGAAAGCGCCATCACGGGAGGCTTCATTCCTTCTCGGTCCAATCGGAACCTGTCGATCCCTGCCATCTGTGTGGGGTTTTTGGCCTCCCAAGGTAGGGCAGACCTAGTGCTCAGCCATTTCCTCCTCAGGGGGGTCCACCCGGACAGGGCTCCAGCCCTGGGACTCTTCAGTCAATGGACATCTAACCTCTATGCCTGTAGGGACAAGGAGGACAGCATTAGCCAGGTGAGGGCCCCATGGGCCCCACAAATGTTTTCAGCAAAGGGACCTTCCAGCCCAGATAAAAGTCTCTTTTCAGTGGAAAATTTTGCTTCTAAAAATAGGAGTTTGGAAGGAAACATTTCCCACCCCACCCCACCCCCCTTCACAGCTGCTGCCACCACCAATGGGGCTGAGGTATCAGGGAAGCAGCACAGCCGAGCAGGTAGTGCCCTTAATTGGGGCTCCAGAGTTCTACTCCCAGCTTAGCTCCTGGGAAACCCAGGGCCACTCCCCTCTCTGAGGCTCAGTTTCCCCACCTGTGGGCTGAGGGTAACGAGAGGGTGGTGCAAGCAGATCCAGGGATGGAAAGTGCTAGGTGATGCTGTTGTTATTGAAGACTCTGAGTTGCCAGCCCTGCTCCGGAGTGAACCCAGCAGCTGCCTGTTCCCTGCATAGCCAGGTGTGCGGTGCGGCTGATTTGCAGTAAAACATAATGAACCTAATTGCCCTGGGCACTGTTTCAGGCTTGGCTGGCAGCAAGGGACGCTGTTGCAAACTGAGGCCTGGCTAGAGGCATCAGGCTGGCATGACAGGGAAGCTCATGGACAACACCGGCCCCAGAACAAAGGGGGCAGCCTGGCCCGGCAGTCGCAATAATTGCAGATGAGAAGAAGCTTTTGACGCATCACAGTGGGGACAGGAGCCAGCCCAAGCAGCAGTGAGTGAGGGTTTCTCTGAACCGGTCCCACCCAATGTCCCCGCCCAGCCATCACTCACCTTCCATGGGGATTAGAGGCAGTGCCCAGTGAATCAGCCCCATGCAGACGATGGTCACAAGCACGAGCGTGAGAGCAGGAATCACCCACACGGGAAATCCCGTCTCCTCAGCCTGTGGCTGGGTCACCAACGCTGCGAAGGGGAGGGAGAGTGGGACTGATGTGGGCTGTGACCAAACCCTGGAGCCAGGGCAGACTCAGGACGCATCTTGCTGAGCCAAGCCACCTTCACCCCATGAGGAAACCAGTGAGGAAAAACACCACCAGCAGGTGCGCTGGGACTCTAACCTGCCCAGTGAACCAACCCCGTCCCCCAGAGCCACCCTCAGGCCTTCCTTGGTAAGGAAACGCACTCTGTGGGACCTACACATGGCCTGCATGTCTCCCTGGACACAGCCTCCAGAGGCCAGACACCCAGGTGATGGGCAGGGCACCCTGAGTGCTATCTCTTGGACGACACTCAATGGCCCTGAGTAGCCACCCGCTGAGCGAAGACAACTGGGCAGGTCACAGTGGGAAGGGGGCTTTCACCCCACGGTGCTGATGCCTCCCACGTCAGCCCCTCGGGATTGTGGGTAGTCCCCCGTCCCAGCCCTGTTTACCTGGGAGGATCACACAAACGCTCATGTTCTGCTGCAGGGGCGCATGGTTTAGCGTGCAGCAGACAGACATCCCGGCCCAGTATGTTAATGACAGGTTGCTCCACACATCAAAGGTGCCCCGGCTGCTCCTCTGCAGCTCCACCGGCTCCTCCTGGCTCAGCTGGGTCCCATTCGCATCATGCCACAGTATTTCAGGCTTTGGGTAACCCCCTGTGGTGTGGCACTGCAGGCTCACCTGCCCCTCATCCTGGGAGAGGATGATCAGCTGGGGCAGCTCGTAGGGGGCTGGGAAATGAGAGGAAGAGGAGAGGTTATGTGTCTCCTGCAAAGCCAAGGTCCTGATTCCTCCCCTGGCCTCCCGCAGTCATGATGTGTTAAACCTGGAGAGCCCGGCCCACCTGCACCGCACACCCAGGACACAGGCACAAAGCACCTGGTCCAGAAAAGGCTTCTGTCCTGCTTTCTAGGGCACTGCCCAGAGGGCAAGCGGGAGCATGAAACAAGGATGCCGAGCAGAAAAAGGCTGAAATTGACACGTTTGTTCATTTAGGCAAAACATTTCCATTTGTCAGACACCGGCTTTTCTGCAGAGAAGCCGCCACGTCTGTTTTAACACCAGCCCCTGGCTGGCCTTCTGGGGCACAACTCTTAGCACCATCCGGGATGCGACAGCTTCATTTGAAACAGGAGCTGAAAGCCCCCTGAACTCAGGAGAGCCCAGGAACTGGGGATCTCAAGGGGACACCACGTACTCTGAGACCGCCAGAGGTGGTAGGTGGTGTATTGCTTTCTCCAGTGTGGGCGGTGTAACCCTGAGGCACCAAAGTGGGAAGTTTACAACCAGTAAATAAATGAACTGTCCCTTTGGGAGGAACTTGTGCTAGGAAACACGGTAAGGAGTGTCACCTGCCTGACCTCCTTTAAGCGATTCCTTATCCTGTACCCTCTGGTCTTCCCCCTCCTAGCCCAGTGTATATAAAGAGGGAAATCTCCAGGAGGAGCAGAGAAGTTATTTTCCAGCTGTATCAAGCCCTGGTGCAATCACTGTGAGAATCGTGTGTCCAGCTCTGGGGCCCACCATTCAGGTAGGATGTTGATACATTGGGAAGAGGTCAGAAAAGGGCCATGGGAATGAAAAAAGAACCAAGAAAACCTGACTCAGAGTCTGGCTCTGTACACACGATAATCCTGCTTGTTGCGCGGCAACAGCCCCTTGCCGCATAACTGTTAAACCACACAAAACGAGGGCGTTTTGTTCCGTGGTAGAGTCTGTGTATACAGTCCTTGCGGTTTTGACAGCCTCTGGAAGTGTCCCAAAGTGCCTGTCAAGGGCACTCTAGCACTGGGGAACTGTCAAATTTGTCAATTTCACTACTCTAGCAGAGCAGTGAAATTGACAAATAGCTGCAGCACTGGGGCTCAGCTGCTGCCGGGGGGCACCAGCTGCTAGGTGCCCACCATGCACTGCTTCTTATAGCGAAAATTCAAAGGAGCGTGTGACTGTAACTACTTCTGTGGGGAACAAATAGTTGCTAACGAGTTTGTTAGTCCAGCAGAGGAAAGTCTAGCACAATCCAGTGGCTGGCTGTTGAAGCTGGACAAACATAGATTGGAAATAAGGTGGAAATCTTTAGCGGTAATAAAGGGTAATTAACCCTGGGAGTGATTCGCTGGGGGCAGGCAGGGGGAGGCGATTTTCATCAATCACTGACTGCATTTCTATCAAGACTGAATGTTTTTTGTAGTTCAGACCTAGCTCTAGTGCAGACAGGAATTACTGACTGCGAGGCAGTTCTATGGCCCATCTCGGCTCGGATGAGATGATCACAGTGATTGGCAGCTGGTAACAAGCCAAGCGTCCCAGAGGTTGGAATCGACTACACTAGGGATTTTGTTGGTCAGGGGTGTGAAAAAAAACCGTCCTCCCAAATGACAGAAGTTTCACCAGGGAACGCGCCAGTGCGGACAGTGGGAGACACAGCTACTGCTGTTCAGTGGGGTGGCTTAGTTATGCCACTTGGGGGACCTTCCAGTGGTGAAGATCTGTGGTGTAGATGCAGCCTTAGACCTAGCCTGGCTGTAAGCCCCTAACCAGAGGGCGAGTGGAAGACAGAACTAGGTTTTGGGTCCAAGTGCCTGGTAGGACAGTGGCGCTGCCCAGAGAGATGGAGAAAGGAGGCAGCAGAGGAAACTGGTGGCTAGTCACTGGCGAGGAGGCATCAGAGATAGGCCGAGATCTCCAGCACAGTGGAAGCAGAGTGTTTACCTGCCACTTGCAGAACAATGTCCATAGTGTCAGCACCCTGGTTGTCCATGAGGAAGCACCTGTACGTGCCGCTGTCAGAGGGGCGCACGTCGGACAGGATAAGGGCCACCACCCCCTGGTTGAGACCCTGCAAGGACAGCCGTGTTCGACCCCTGAACTCCTCAGCCTGGTCGCCCAGCTGGTCGGCCCCCTGGGAGTAGCTGTGCACCACAGAGATCCCCGCTGGCTCTTGCAGGAAATGCCAGTACACGTGCAGCTGCCTCAAGTGTGTCTCCTGGGGCGCTTGGACCTTGCATTCCAATGTGACATCCTGTCCAGCCTGATGGTAGAGATGGGGGCTATTGCCTGCCTCAGGAGTTGTGTCTGCAGGTGAGACAAGAAGGGGGGTACCAAGTATTCAAGTACATGGGGGGCCCTCCCAGACACACCCCGCCCTATGCAGCCAAAACATCAGCTTTGTCTGTCATGTGGTGCAGGCACCAGTTTCAGCCCCTCACCCCCAGGAATTCAGGGAATCCATCAGCAAAGGATCCACACACATGGGTAACAGCCTCCTGCTGCCGCCAGCAGGTGAAGGATGCTGCAGATAGGAAGACGCCAGGGTTCAGAGCTGAGAAACGGTGCCCAGCATAGGGCATTAGGCTCCAGCAGATCTCAGAACCATGGCACCAAAGCCAACCACCCTGCACCCAAAGCTGGGACTCAAAGGCGCCAGATTAGCTGGTCCTGGGTGTGAATTGGTGGAGGGGAACAAGATTGAGGCTCAAAGAGGAGGGGCCCACAACTTGTGGCTCTCAGGACTCCTGTGGGACTGCAGGAGTCGCAGACCCACAGCACCAGCCAGCTGGCTGTTGGAGATCATAGCTGCCAGGGAGAAATGGGGGCAAGGACAACATCGGATTCCAAAGAGTTTGCTGGATGGGTGCGACACCCCCAAGGGAAAGGAAGGCTGGCCTGTGGTAAGAGTGTGAATTCTCTGCTCTGACAGACTCCCCATAGGACCTCGGACAAACCACTTGGTCTCTGTGCTTCAGTTTCCCTGTAGCTAAAACATGGCTAATAGCCCTGCTCTACCTACTAGGGATGCTTAAAGGTAAAGGTGCTGAAAGACTGGGCAGTGCCCAGATGACTGTGATGGCCACCAGCTAAGCACGGCAGAGAACTGGTTCACTGTGTTCCTTCCCTCCAAACAGCCCAGATGCCTTCCCTGACGGCTGCTGCATCATTATCAAGCCCCACCCGCCTTTGTGGTGCCCGTGAAACAATCTCCTAGGTACCCTGTGTGGGACTCACCTGGTTCTGCGGTGACACCTCCCAGCAGCGCAAGAAACCAAGCCAGAGACAGACCGGTCAGCCTCACTTCAATCCCTGGGAAAATCATGGAGCAGGTCCTCAAGGAATCCATCCTGAAACACTTGGAGGAAAATAAAGTGATCAGGAACAGTCAACATGGATTCACCAAGGGCAAATCGTGCCTGACCAACCTGATTGCCTTCTATGATGAGATGACTGGATTTGTGGATGCGGGAAGAGCCGTTGACGTGATATACCTTGACTTTAGCAAGGCTTTTGATACGGTTTCCCACAGCATTCTCATCGGCAAGTTAAGGAAGTATGGGTTGGACGAGTGGACCGTAAGGTGGATAGAAAACTGGCTAGATCAACGGGCTCAACGGGTAGGAATCAATGGGTCGATGTCTGGTTGGCAACCGGTAACGAGTGGAGTGCCCCAGGGGTCGGTCCTGGGGCCGGTTCTATTCAACATCTTCATTAATGATCTTGATGATGGACTAGACTGCGTGCTTAGTAAGTTTGCGGATGACACCAAGTTGGGGGGAATGGTAGATACTCTGGAGGGCAGGGACAGGATCCAGAGAAACTTGGACAAATTGGAACACTGGGCCAAAAGAAACCTCATGAGGTTCAACAAAGACAAGTGCAAAGTCCTGCACTTAGGACGGAAAAATCCCATGCACTGCTACAGGCTGGGGACCGATCAGCTAAGTAGCAGCGCTGTAGAAAAGGACCTGGGGGTTATGGTGGATGGGAAGATGAATATGAGCCAACAGTGTGCCCTTGTTGCCAAAAAGGCCAATGGCATATTAGGCTGCATCAGTAGGAGTATTGCCAGCAGATCGAGGGATGTGATAATTCTCCTCTATTCGACACTGGTCAGGCCGCATCTGGAGTACTGTGTCCAGTTTTGGGCTCCCCACTACAGAAAGGACGTGGACAAATTAGAAAGAGTCCAGCGGAGGGCAACAAAAATGATTAGGGGGCTGGGGCACATGACTTATGAGGAGAGACTGAAGGAACTAGGCTTATTTAGTCTACAGAAGAGAAGACTGAGGGGAGATTTGATAGCAACCTTCAACTACTTGAAGGGTTGCTCCAAAGAGGAGGGAGCTAGCCTGTTCTCAAGGGTAACAGAGGACAGAACAAGGAGCAATGGTTTCTAATTACAGCTGGGGAGGTCAAGGTTGGATATTAGGAAAAACTTTCTCACTAGGAGGGTGGTGAAGCATTGGAATGGGCTATCTAGGGAGGTGGTAGAATCTTCATCTTTGGAGATTTTTAAGGCTCGGTTAGACAAAACCCTGGCTGGGATAATTTAGGGGGAGTGGTCCTGCTTTTTAGCAGGGGGTTGGACTAGATGACCTCGTGAGGTCCCTTCCAACCCTATTATTCTATGATTCTATGATCGTTGCAGGAAGGGAGCAGGTCTTCCTAATGCATAGAGATCCAGGGACTCAGGCCAGCCAGCCCAGCCTCCTGCACAGCCCTAGTCAGAGATTCCCCCCAGCAAACCCTGAATCCAGCACAGGGCACCCATGTGGTGTATTGAAACATGGGCTGGAACTGCCGGGAGCCAGGTGTTCCTGAGTGCTCCAGCATCTGGTACCAAACTCCCTGCAAATGTCCGCTCCAAACCTCTCGTCATCACCACCCTCGGGGGCTTGATTTTCCCCCGGCAGGGCCGGATTAAGGCAGAGTCTTTAAGGACTGCAGCCTAGAGCCCTGGGCTGAGGGGGGCCCCAGCAAGATGCACAGGAAGAGATGGGAGCCTGGCACTGGCCACCCTCAGACCCACTGACAGTGCGGGGGGCAGCAAGGAGTCAGAACCTTGCCTGCAGGAGGCCCAGGCCAGCCCTTCATGACACACTGCAGACCGCAGCCTCCCTTCAGTGCCCCCCCACCGCACGTCATGAAGGCGTGGCTCAATCCCCTCCCAGGCCAGGGGTTGAGGCAGCTGTAACGCTGTCTGGATTTAAGGGACCATTTATGTTACTATTTCATATCAATATTTCATAATTGCAGTAGTCCATAAGAGATATGTCATGTTTGGTAGCAATAGAAAGGTTAGGATTTGCTGGGAAGGATTATAGTGTTTATGTGTAGGTGTCGTATCTGCATTAGAAGTTATGAGTATATTTGTTATATCTGTGTTTCAACTTATTTCATTCTGGGAAACTCCCCAGTCTGGATGTCTACAGCCATTGTCTCCTTAATGGCCCATCAAGGGAACCACAGGTACAATGGGCCCAGGGAGAATCCTGCTCAGTGAGTCACCGAGACTGACCATGTGACTCCACTCCATTTTGATTGGTAAAAACTCCACACAGCATGGGGAAAGCCAGAAGTGATGAAAGCAGCTACACCAAACCCTATTTTGTCTTCAGCCAACACCCATCTTTGGATCTATTCATCTATAAGTGAACAAAGGACTGAGGCCCACTCAGGTGCTGGGTGTCTACCAAAGGAACTGAACAAGCCTGCAAACTCCAAATTCTTCCAAGGACTTGTTTTATATGTAGTCAAATTCCAAAGGAGTAGCCGTGTTAGTCTATTGTAGAAAAACAACAGAGTCCTGTGGCACTTTTAAAGACTAACAGATTTATTTATAAATAAATCTGTTAGTCTTTAAAGTGCCACAGGACTCTGTTGTTTTATATGGACTCAATCATTTTTATGTATGTGATTTACTTTGATCCTTCAACATCTCTCATATTTTGTTTCTTTCCTATTTAGTGGCAGTTTCTAAAGGATTGGCTATCAGTGTGGTATTTGGATAAGATCCAAACTTGTATCGTTCTGGATCATGTGGCTAGTACTTTGGGGTCAGGAGAAACCTTTCTGAGTAAAGAGCTTGGAGTTGGGAGCAACTTGTCTCTTTACTAAACCCAGTGGCTATTTGGGAACCAGTGACTGAAATGCAATAAAGGGGAATGTTGATTCTTTGATAGGCTTCTTGATAACTGGTGTGGGGAATCAAAAGAATGGTTTGTTACTGATCGGGAGACTGGCTGACCCCCCACCAGGGTTTAAAGAGTTTGGCTCTCATTTTTGCAGCTTGCCCTGAGCTCTGCATATTCAGGTGGTTATCCCAAGAGGCCCAGGTCACAGCAGCCCCATCTGAGCCAGCTCCCCCAACTGGCAACACCCCCCCCCCAGCTGCAGTGCCCACTCCCCAGGCCAAGGCAAGGGGGCCATACCCCCAGTGCTAGCCTGTGGGGGGAGGAGCACCAGCTGCGCCCTCCTCAGTGGAGCCGCCCCCCCACTGACATTTCCGGCAGCTGCTCCAACCCAGCCCCTCCAGGTAGGGGATGTCAATGGAGATGACTCCTCCAAAGAGGGTCCTGCCAGCACCCTCCCAGCCAGAGCCCAGGGGCATGGTCTTCTCTCCCACACCCTCCTTTGTCACACCACTGAGGCCAGGGGTGTCCAGTGAGGGGAGCCATGCCAGGGAGAACCAAGGGCAGGGGTTAAAATGTTTGGAACTCCCTCCCAGCAGCCAGACAGATGCTCTGCTTCTATAGTCAGAGCAAGAGCTGCTGCGAGGCAAGGGCGGTGCAGATGCAGATGGATATAAAACCCAGCATGCAAGAAGGAGGACCAAGAGAGGTGGGAAAGAAAAAGACATGGATTCCATATTTTAAGCAACACTAAGAACAGCACCCTATCCACAGAAATGGACGCAGCACCTGGTTAAAAAACATCAATAGTCAAACCTATGTGGGTAAGCTTAACATGGACTGTAACAGTGGTCTTGGTTTAGAATGCTAGTTACCTTTTAATTGGGTGGGATTAGCTCCTTGATTAACTTTCTGATTTTATACTGATTTGATATATACTCGTTTAAAATCACGTTTTAATCAATAAACGTTATGGTTGTTTTATCTAGAGCACTGCAATGTTGGATGAATACGTGTGAAGGCCTGACTGAGAGCAAAGCTGGTGCATGTCAATTTCTTTGTTATATTGATTTAATATTTTGGTAACTTTTCAGTCTATGATGTTAGTTTACTCACCACTGGCTGTGATGTGTTTTGCAACCAGCCCCCCCCCCTTCCCCCTGTGGGTAGCTTCCAGTTCTTGATGTTGCTTGAGAGCCAGATTCCAGGGGAGAGCCCCTAGCCAGGGGGGCCTCTTTCTTTTAACAAGTTTTCTCAACACCCCCTGGGCTCAATTGATCCCCATCCTCTTTCTAATAACTCTTCACCTAGCTGAAGGCGAGACTCAGGTTTCCCCCAAGACTAAATGTGGCCTGTTATTTTAACCTTTCCTCATGTCAGGTTTTCCACGCCTTTGACCATTTTTGTAGCTCTTCTTCGGACTCCCTCCAAGCAGGCATTTTCCTGAAGGTTACACCCGCACTAGGGCTCCAGCTGAGGTCTCAGGAGGGCTAAGCATACTGGGACAACTATCTCCTGTGTCTTACCTACGACTCTCCTGTTCATACACCACAGAAAGGTATTAGCCTTTCCCACAACTGCATCACATCCAGCAATGGGTGTGATTCCTTCCACTTGAGCCCAAGTGCTCACTCGTGCTTAGGCCACTTCCTGTGTGCATGGCTTCACTGGGTGTGGAAGCAACTCTGTATTTGTCTGCCTCCATGTGAGACACATTTGAGGAAATGACATGGCAGTCTCATATCTGTACGATCTTGCAGGAAACGTGCTACCGTAACAGTAATGTTCAGCATGCCATGGGCATTCCCAAACACCTGACACAACACACTTTGTAACAAACAATACACAGTTACACTGTAGAGTGAACATGGACCATACATAGATCACACCATAAGGGTTTATGTGGGGTGTGACATCTCACACCTAATATCCAACCTAGACCTTCCCCACCGGAACTTGAGACCATGGCTCCTAGTTATCTCATCTGCCACCACTGAGAACAGCCTAGCTCAGGAGCCTGCAACCTGTGGCTCTGGAACTGCATGTGGCTCTTTGGCTGCCCCCTTGTGGCTCCATGTTCCCCCATGGCATTGAGGGCCCCTGCAGGTGGCCCACACCTGACTCTGGACCCCTCCCTCACCACGAGGGGAGCATGTAGGTGTCTCGCTTCTGGCTCCGGGCCCTCTCTGCCCATGGAGGACCCTGTGAGTGGCCCATACCAGGCTCCAGGATCCCCACCAGCCACGGGACCCTGCAGCAGGCACCCTGGCCCATGTCCCTGCCTCTCTACCAGGAGGCTACACCCATTGCGGCTCTCAAAACACTTGGTTATTGAAGGAATTTTTTTAAATGGCTCTTATCTTTTGGTTGCTGACCCCTGGCCTAGCTCCATCCTCCCTGGAACATCCTTCAGGTGGTTGAAAGTTGCTATCAAATCCCTACTCAGTCTTCTCTTCTGCAAACTAAACAAGCCCAGTTCCCTCAGCCTCTCCTCATAAGCCAAGTGCTCCAGCCCCCTAATCATTTTTGTTTCTTGTCTCTGAACGCTCCATTTATCCATATCCTTCCTGTAGTGGGGGGCCCAAAGCAGGACACAGTATGCTAGATGTGGCCTCCTCAGTGTTGCATAGAGGTGTCCCTCCTCACCCTCGGTTCTTGAACAACCTGAGCTTTCCCACGTCTCTCCCTGAGACTTACCCCTGGGCAGAGGGAACATGGCCCTGAGAACTGAACAAAAATTCAGCCATGGGAGGTGGGGAAATGACACCCTCCCTGTTTCAACCAGCCCAAGGAGTGCCCCAGGCTGGGACTGTGTGAAGGCCCACCCGTGGCTCAGCTCGCCAGTGAGGGGCCGGGGCGTGGTGCCCACACAGAGCTAACAGGGTGAGCCAAGTGCACAGGCCTTCTTGGATCAACTTGGTCCCGGGGCTGACACCACCTGGCTCAATGCAGACACAGGGAATCTCCAGCAATAGCTGGAACACCCCGGTCCTTCCTCCCCAGCAAGGTGGAGTCATGTCATAGGGCTGGGCAAGGAAGGGTTGGAGCAGGCACTCCACGTCCCTGGAACTGGCCCAATGCAGGAGCCGGGGCAACTCACTGGGGAGAAAGGCAGGATCTGCTCCAGCGTGGTGGTAGGAGACTCTCCGCTTTTGTTGTAAAAAGTCAGGAAACTCCAAGAGCTGTTTCCTTGTCAAGGCCCCACGAAGAAACTCTGCAGCGAGCATCCAGCCCTACACTCCTGGCCTGGCCCCACCCCTTTGGCGCATGGCCACAGAACAGCTTCCTCCACTAAAGATTAACTCTGGCAGTCACTGCTTATGTCAATTCCCACTGCTGCAGCTGGAGTCTGGTTCAGGGCGGGGGAACCACAGGAGCGGAGCAGAAATGGGGCAGTTCCCTTATCTGACTCCCTGAGCAGCCTTTGTGAAATGCGCAGCTTAGCTCGCAGTGTCCAGCCCCACTGTGGTTCTGCTGGGAACACACAAGGCCACACGGTCGGGCTCACGTGGAAGAGCTGCTGCAGGGCGATGATGAATCCGACCAAGCTGTCCGGGCAACCCTGGGGCTCTGTTGGAAACGAGGGGCCTGGATCCTCCAATAGACTCCTCCAGTCCCAGCTTTGGCTGGGAGAAACCCCCCTCTCTGACTGAGTTGGTCTGTCCCTCCCATTAGGGGATCCCCATTCTCTGACAGCAGGGACCAGGAGAGGGACAGTGTCCAGAAATAACAGGCAGATCCTCTTGGGTGGGGAGGGGGAGAATAATCCTGACCAGAGGCCAGGGTGATGGACTCTGTCACTTCATGCATCTGATGAAGTGGGTTGGAGCCCACGAAAGCTTATGCCTGAAGAAATTTGTTAGTCTTTAAGGTGTGTGAGACACCAGGGCCAGAGGGAAGCAGGAGAGTCATTGAAGACAG